>RXID01020762.1:0-223352 GCA_005019695.1 Trichopus zeylanicus subsp. travancoricus | reverse complement strand
AGTAGTAGTAGTAGTAGTAGTAGTAGTAGTAGTAGTAGTAGTAGTAGTAGTAGTAGTAGTAGTAGTAGTAGCAGCAGTAGTAGAAGTAGTCGCCGTAGTAGTAGTAATAGTAGTAGTAGGAGGAGGAGGAGGGGTAGTAGTACAAGTAGTGGTAGTAGTTGCATTAGTTATAGTTATAGTAGTCACTATAGTTGTTGTGTCAGCAGTAGTAGTAGTAGTAGTAGTTGGAGTAGTAGTAGCTGAGCAGTTGCAGTAGTTGTTGTAGTAGTAGTATAAATAGTAGCAATAGTGCTAGTATTAGTAGTAGTAGTCGTAGTGGTAGCTAAAGTAGTAGTAGTAGTAGTATAGGTAGTAGTAGTAGTGGCAGTAGAAGTAGTAGTAGAAGTAGCAGTAGTAGTAGTAGCCTTAGTAGTAGTAGCAGTTGGAATAGTAGGAGTTGTAATAATAGTGATAGCAACAACAGTAGTAGTAGTACTAGCAATAGTGGTAGAAGATGTAGTAGTAGTAGTACTTGTACCAGTGGTAGAAGATGTAGTAATAGTAGTTATAGTAGCAGTAGTGGTAATAGTAGTTGTGGTAGTAGCAACAATACTAGTGGCGAAAGTAGTAGTAGTAGTAGTAGTAGTAGTAGCAATAGTAGTAGTAGCATAGTAGTCATAGTAGTAGTAGTAGTAGTAGTAGTTATAGCAGCAACAACAACAGCAGTAGCAGCAGCAGCAGTAGTAATAGTACTAGCAGTAGTAGTATTACTAGCGGTTGTAGTAGTAGTAGTAGTGGTAGTCATATTTGTAGTAGTTGTAGTAGTTGTAGTAGCAGTAGTAGAAGTAGTGGTAGAAGTAGTAGTAGAAGTAGTAGTAGTAGCTGCAATCATAATACTAGTTGCAGTTGCAATAGTAGGAGTATTTATGAGGAGTATTTAGGAGGAGTTGTAGCCTGTATAGGAGTAGTTATTGAAATAGTTACAGTAGTAGGTGCAGCTATGGCAGCAGTACTAGTAGTAGCTGTAGTAGAAGTAGGAGTAGCTATAGTAATAATAGTCATTGTAGCAATCACAACAGAAGTAGTAGGAGAAACAACAACAGTAGTAGTAGTATTAGTAGTGGCAGAAGTTATGGAAGTAATAATAATGGTTGTAGCAGTAGCAGTTATTGTTGGAGTAGTTATAGTAGCAGTATTAGTAGTACTTGTTGTAGTAGAAGGAGCAATTGCAGAAGTAGTAGCTGGAGGAGTACTAGCGATAGCTGCCATAGTAACAGTAGTTGCAAAAGTAGTAGTAGTAGTCGAAGTAATAGTAGTTGTAGTAGTAGTATTTGTTGTTGTTATTGTTGTAGTTGCAATTGTAGCAGTATAGCTATAGAATTACTTGTAGTAGAAGTAGGTGTAGTAGCAGAAGCAAAAGTAGTTATAGTAGTATGAGTCGCAGTTGTAGTAGTGGCAGTAGTGGCAGTAGCAGTATTAGTAGAAGTAGAACTACTAGTAGTAGTAGGAGGAGTAGCAACAGCAGTAGTAGGACTAGCAATATCTATTGTAGTAGTAGTAGTAATAGTAGTGGTAGTAGAAGTAGCCGTAGCTATAGTAGGAGCAGTAGTAATAGAAGTTGTAGCAATAGTAATAGTAGGAGTAGCAATAGTATTAGTTCTAGTAGTAAAAGTAGTAGAAGTAGTAGCAGTAGTCATTGTGGTCGTAGTAGTAGTAGTAGTAGTAGCAGAAGTAGTAGTAGTAGTAGTAGTAGCAGAAGTAGTAGTAGTAGTAATTATAGTAGTAGTCATTATAGTAGTAGTAGTAGCAATAATAGTAGTAGCAGTAGTAGTAATAGTAGTAGTAGCCGTAATAGTTGTAGCAATAGTAGTTATAGTAGTAGATGTAGTTGTAGTAGGAGTAGTAGCAATAGTAGTAGTAGTAGCTGTAGCATTAGTAATAGTAGCAGTAGGAGCAACAGCAGTAGTAGTAGTGGTTGTTGCAGTTTTAGAAGGTGTAGTAGTAGTAGAAGTAGCAGTAATAGTTGTAGTAGCAGTAGTAGTAGTAGTTGTTGTAGTAGCAGAAGCTGATCTAGTAAAAAAAGTTTTAGTGGTAGAAATAGCAGCAGTTATTGTAGTAATAGTAGAAGTAGTAATAGTGGCAGTAGTCCTAGTAGTTGTAGAAGTAGTAATAGAAGTAGTAGTAATCATAGTAGTATGGTAGTAGGAGAAGTTGTTGTTGTAGTAGTAGTAGTACTTGTAGTAGTCGGAGAAGTAGTAACAGTAGTAGTAGTACTAGAATTAGTAGTAGTAGTAGTAGTAGTAGCAGTATCAGTAATAGTAGTTACAGTTGCAGCATTAGTAGCAGTAGTTGCTATAGCAATAGTACTAGTGGTAGTAGTAGGAGTAGTAGTAGTAGTAATGGTAATAGTAGTAGTAGTAGCAGTAGTAGCTATATTTGTGGCAGTAGTAGCAGGAGCAGGGGTAGTAACAGTAGTAGTAGTAGTAGTCATAGTAGTATTAGTACTAGGAGTAGTAGTAATAGTAGTAGTTGGAGTAGTAGTAGCAGTAGTAGTAGTAGTAGTAGTAGTAGTATTAGTAGTAGTGATAGTCGTAGTTGTTGTAGTAGTAGTAGTAGTATTTGTTATTGTTGTTGTGGTAGTAGTAATAGTAGCAATAGTAATAGTAGCAGTAGTAGTATTAGAAGTAGTCGTAGTAGTATAAGTAGCAATAGTAGTAGTAGAAATAGTCATAGTAGTATAAGAAGTAATAGTAGCAGTAGTTGCAGTAGTGGAAGTAGTTGGAGTAGCTGCAGTAGTATTAGTAGTAGTAGTAGTAGAAGTAATTGAGTAGTAGTAGCAATCTTAGTCATTGTTGTCGTCATAGTAGTGGTAGTAGCAGTATTAGTAGTAGTAGGAGAAGTAGTTGTCGCAGTAGGAGTAGTAATGCTATTAATATTACTAATAGTAGTACTTGTACGAGTAGTAGTAGTACTAGTTGTAATAGTTATAATAGAGGTGCACTAGTTGTAGCTGTAATAGTTGTAATAGTAGTCAGAGTTGTAGTAGTAGCAGGACTAGTTGTAGTAGTAGTAGCAGCAGCAGCAGCAGTAGTAGTAGTAGCAGTAATAGTAGTACTGGTACAAGCAACAGTAGCAACAGCAACAGTTGTATTAATAGTCTTAATAGTAGTAGCAATAGTAGTCATATTAGCTATAGCAGTAGTTATAGTAGTAGTCGTTGTTGTAGTGGTACTAGTAATTAGGGTTTAGAAGTAATACAAGTTATGGCAGGAGTAGTAATAGGAGTAGGAGTTGTAGTTGAGGTTGTAGTAGTAGTCATAGTAGTAGTATTAGTAGTAGTAGTTGCAATAATAGTAGTAGCAGTAGTAGCAGTAGCAGTAGTTGCAGTAGTTATTTTAGTAATTATTGTTGTAGCAATAGTAGCAATAGTAGCAATAGTCATAGTAATAATAGTTGTAGCACTCGTAGTAGTGAGAGTAGTAGTAGCAGTAGTAACTGTAGTAGCTATAGTTGTAGTAGAAGAAGTAGTAGTAGTAATAGTGGTAGTAGTCCAAGTAGTAGCAACAAAAGCAGTAGTAGTATAAGTAGTAGTACAAGAAATGGTAGTAATAGTAATAGTAGTGGTGGTAATAGTAGTAACAGTAGTGGCTGTAGTAGCAGCAGTAGCTGTAGTAGCTGTAGCAGCCGCAACAGCAGTTGCAGCAGTAGCAGTAGTCGTAGTAGTAATTGTAGTAGTAGTAGCTATAGCAGTAGCAAGACAAGTAATAGGAGTATTGGTAGTAGCAGTTGTTGTAGCAGGACAAGTAATAGTAGTAGTAGTAGAAGCAGTTGTAGCCAAAACTAGAGTTGTAGCAGTTATTATTGTTGTTGTCGTTATAGTAGTAGTTGTTGTTATGGTAGTAATTGTTGTAGTTGTTGTGGTTGTAGTAGTAGCAGTAGTAGTAGTAGCAGCAGCAGTAGTAGTAGTAGCAGTAGTAGTAATAGTAGTAGTAGGTGTAGGTGTAGGAGTGGGAGTAGTAGTAGGAGTAGTAGCTATAGTAGTAGTTGATGTAGGAGTAGTAGTAGTAGTAGTAGGATTAGTAGTTGGAGTAGCAACAAAACTAGTAGCAGAAGTGGCAGTAATAGTAGAAGTTAATAATAGTAGTATTGACAATTGTGGTGGTAGAAGAAGCAGTAGTAGTTGTAGTAGCAATTGTCAGAGTAGGACTTGTAATAGTAGCAGTATTAGTAGTGGCAGTTGTAGTATTAGTTGTAGTTATCGTTGTGGTAGTAGTAGTAGCACTAGTAGTATTATGAGTAGCAGCCGCAAAAATAATAGTAGTAGTAGTAGTAGTAGTAGTACTAGTTGTTGTTGTTGTTATTGTGGATGTAGTAGTAGTAGAAGTCATATTAGCAGTTGCAGTACTACTAGTATTAGTAATAGTTATAGCAAGAGTAGTAGTTGTTGTAGTAGTTGCAATAGTAGAAGTAGTAGGTGTATTAGTAGTAGTAGTAGTAGTACTAATAGTAGTAGTAGTAGTAGTAATAATAGTACTAGTAGTACTAATAGTTGTGGTAGGTGTAGCGGCAGCAGCAGCAATAGTAACAGAAGTAATAGTAGTAGTAGTAGTAGTAGTAGTAGTAGTAGTAGTAGTAGTAGTAGTAGTAGTAGTAGTAGTAGTAGTAATAGTAGTAGTAGTTGTTGTTGTTGTTGTAGTACTAGCAGTCGTAAAACTAGTAGTAGAAGTAGTTGTAGTAATACTAGGCCTAGTAGGTTTAGAACTTGTAACTATCGCAGTAATAGTAGTAGTAGTGGTGGTGGTAGTAGTAGCAGGAGTTATAATAGGAGTAGGAGTAGTAGTAGAAGTAATAGTAGTAGTAGCAGTAGTAGCTGTAGTAATAGTTATTGTAGTATTAATAGTAACAGTAGTACTACTACTAGTAGTAGTAGAATAACGGCAGTAATAGTTGTAGAAGTAGTAGCCTGAGTAGTACTTGTAGTGGTAGGTGTAGAAGCATTATTAGTAGTAGTAGCAAGAGCAGCAATAACAGTAGCAGTAGTAGCAGTAGAAGTAGTAACAGTAGAATTTATAGCAATAGTAGCAGTAAGAGTAGTAGTAGCAGTAGTAATAGCAGCAGTAGTAGTAGTATTAGTACTAGTAGCAGAAGTAGAAGTAGCAATTGCTATAAAAGCAGTAGTAGATGTAGAATAGTAGTAGTAGTTGCAGTAGTACTAATAATAGTAGTTTTAGGAGTAGTACTACTAGTAGTAGTAGGTCTACTAGCATAAGTAGTTGTGGTATTAGTAGTGGTGGTAATAGCTATTCTCGTAGGAGTAGCCGCAGTAGTAATAGTAGTTGTTATTATTGTTGTTATTATTTTTGTAATAGTAGTAGTAGTAGCAATCCTATTAGCAGTAGCAATAGTAGCAGTTGTTGTTGTAGTTGTGCTAGTAGTAGCTGCAACTACAATAGTAGTAGTAGTTGTTGTAGTAGTAGAAGAAGTAGTAAGAGTAGTAGTAGTAGTGGTAGGAGTAGTAGTAGCAGTAGTAGTTGTTGTTGTAGTAGTGATAGTAGTAGCAGGAGTAGTAGTAGTACTAGTAGTATTAAACCTAGTACCAGTGGTATCCATAGGAGTATTAGGAGTAGCAGCGGTACTAGTAGTAGTCGTTGCAGCAACAGTAGTAGTAATAGTAGTAGTATTTGTAACAGCAGCAATAGTAGTAGTGGAAGTAATAGTAGTAGTAGTCATAGTAGTAATTATAGGAGTAGCAGTAGGAGCAGTAGTAGCAGAAGTTGGAGTTGCAGTCGTAATAGTAGGAGTAGTAGTAGTGGTAGCAGCAGCAGCATAAGTATTAGTAAGAGTAGCAGTCACATTAGTCGTAGAACTAGTAGTAGCGGTAGTGGTAGTAGCAGTTACAGTAGTAGCAGCAGTAGTTGTTGTAGCAGTAGTTATAGTGGTATTAATTATAGTAGTAGAAGAAGTAGTAGTAGTAGGAATAGCAGTAGTAGTAGATGTGCTTGTCATAGTAGTAGTAATAGTAGTAGAAGTAGTAGCAGCAGCAATAATAGTAATATTACTAGAAGTAACAACAGCACGAGTTGTAGGAGTTGTCATAGTAGTGGTAGTAGTAGTAGTAGTAATAGTAGTAGTAGAAGTAGTAGTAGTAGTACTAATAGTAGTAATTGTAGGAATAGGAGTAGTAGTAGTAGCAGTAGTAGGAGTTGGAGTCTTAGAAGTGGTTGGAGTAGTAGTATTAGTGGTAGTAGTAGTGGTGGTGGTGGTAGTAGTAGTAGTAGTAGCAGTGGAAGCAATTGTCGTAGAAGCATCAGTAGAAGAAGTAGTACTAGTAATAGTAGTAGAAATAGTTATTATTATTGTTGTTATAGCAGCAGTAGTCATAGTAGTTATAGTACGAGGAGTAGTAGTAGTACAAGTAGTGGTTGTTGTTGCAGTAGTAACAATAGTAGCAGTACTAGTAGTAGAATAAGTAGAAGTGGTTGTAGTAGTAGTAGTTGTAGCAGTAGTAGCAGAACTAGTGGTAGTAGTTGTTGTAGCAGTTGTAGAAGCAATAGTTATAGTAGTAGTAGTAGCAGAAGTAGTAATTGTTGTTGTAGCAATAATGGCAGTATTAGCAGTAGTCGTAGTAGTAACAGTAGCAGCTGTAGTAGTAGTAGCAGTCGTAGCGGTAGTAGCCGCAGTAGTAATAGTAGTAGAAGAAGTAGTAGTAGTAGTAATAGTTGTTGTAGTAGAAGTAGTAGTACTAGCAATAGTCGTAGTAATAGTATTAGTAGGAATAGTAGTAGTTGCAGTGGTTGTAGTAGCGGTAGTAATAGTGGTAGCAGTAGTAGCTGTAGTAGCCATCACAGCAGCTGCAGCAGTAGCAGTAAACGTAATAGTAGCTGTAGTAGTAGTAGCAGTAGCAGCAATAGCAGGACAACTAATAGTTGTTGTAGTAATAGTAGTAGTTTTAGCAGAAGTATGATGAGAAGTAGTAGTTGTTGTTGTTGTAGTAGTAGCAGCAACAACTATAGTAGTAGTAGTAGTAGTAGTAATTGCAGTAGTAATTGTTCTTGTAGTAGTTATAGTAGTAGTAGCAGGAGCAGCAGCAGTAGTAGCAGTAGCAAAAATAGTAGTAGTATTAGTTGTTGTTGTTGTAGCGGTAATAGTATGAGTAGTAGTCGTAGTAGTAGTTGTATTAGTAATAGTAGTTGTACTTGTAGTACTTGTTGTAATAGCAGTAGTCACAGTAGTAGCAATAGTATTAGCAATTATACTAGTAGTAGTTGTAGCAGCACCCGTAGTAGTAGTTGTTGTAGTGCTAGAAGTAATAGTAATATTGATAGTTGTAGCAGTAGAAGTAGTAGTAGTTGTTGTTGATGGAGTTGTAGTAGCAACAGAACAAGTAATAGTAGTAGTAGTAGTAGTAGAAATTGTTGTTGTTGTTGTTGTAGCAGTAATAGTCATATTTTTTGTAGTGAAAAATGTAGTAGTAGTATTAGTAGTAGTAGTAGTAGTAAACGTAGTAGTAGTATTATAAGTAGTAGTAGTAGTAGTAGTAGCAGCAGAAAAGTGGCAATAGTAGTAGAAGAAGTGGTGGTGGTAGTAGTAGTAATAGTAATAGTAATTGTAGTAGTATAAGTAGTATCAATAGACGTAGTGGTAGTAATATTTGTAGAAGTAGTAGCATGAGTAGTAATTGTAGTGGTTGGAGTAGAAATATTTTTAGTAGTAGTAGTAGCAGCAGCGGCATCAGTAGTAGTAGTAGTAGCATTAATAGTAATAGAAGTAGCCGTCGAAGTAGTAGCAGTAGTAGTAGGAGTAGTCGTGGCATTAGTAGCAGTAATATTAGTACTAATAGTTGAAATAGCATTAGTAGTAGCAATAAGAGTAGTAGTAGATATAGAATTATTAGTAGTTGGAGTAGTAGTAGCAGTAGTACTAATAATAGTAGTTTTAGGAGTAGTAGTAATAGTAATAGTTACGATAGGAGTACTAGTAGTAGTAGGCGTACTAGCAGAAGTAGTAGTAGTATTAGTAGTGGGTGTAGTAGTTGTAGTAATAGTAAGAGTAGTAGCTGTAGCAGTAGCCGCAATAGTAATAGTAGTTGTTATTGTTGCTGTTGTTGTTATTGTAGTAGTTGTTGTTATTGTAGTAGTAGTAGTAGTAGTAGTAGTAGTAGTAGTTCTATTAGCAGTAGCAGCAATAGTAGTTGTTGTTGTTGTAGCAGTACTAGTAGTAGCTTCAACAGCAATAGTAGTAGTAGTTGCAGCAATAGCAGCAATAGTAGTAGTAATAGTAGTAGAGCTGTAGTAGCAGAAGTAGCAGTAGTCGTAGTGGAAGCTGTAGTAGGAGTAACAGAAGAAGTAGTAGTAGTAGTAGTAGTAGTAGTGGTAGTTTTAATAGTAGTAGTAGAAGAAGAAGGAGAAGTAGTAGTACTTGGGGCAGTAGTACTAGTAGTAGCAATAGTAGTTTTAGCAGTTGTCATAGTAGTGGTAGTAGTAGAAGTAGTTATAGTACTAGAAGTAGCAGTAGTAGTACCAGTTGTAGTAGCGGTAGTAGTAGTAGTAAAAGTAGTAGTAAAAGTAGTTATAGTACTAGAAGAAGCAGTAGTAGTACCAGTTGTAGTAGCGATAGTAGTAGTAGTAGAAGTAGTACTGGCAGAAGTAGTTGTAGCAGTAGTAGCAATAGTAGTAGTTGTTGTAGTTGTGGCATCAACAGTAGTAGTAGTAGTTGCAGCAGCAGTCGCATCAGCAGGACTAAGTAGTAGTGGTAAAAACAGTCATAGTAGTAGTAGGAGAAATAGTAGTAAAAGTAGCTTTATTAGTTGTAGCAGTAATAGTAGCATTAGTAGTAATAGCAATAGTAGTAACTGTAGTAGTAGTCGTTATGAGAGCAAAAATAGTTGTAGTAGTACTTGTAGTAGCAATAGTAGTAGTTACCGCGGCAGTAGTAGCAGTAGCAGTAGCAGAAGTAGCAGTAGTATCAGTAGTTGTTTCCGCAGCTACTGTAGTAGTAGAAGTTGCAGCAGCAACATTAGTGGCGGTAGTAGTATTACCAGCAACAGAAGTAGTATTAGTAGCAGTAGTAGCATTATTAGTAGCAACAACTGCAGAAACAGTGTTAGTGGCAGTAGTAGTACCAGTAGTAGTAGAAGTAGTAGTAGTATTAGTAGTAGAAGTAGGACTAGTAGTAGCAGAAGTAGTAGCAGTAGTAGTAGCAGTAGTACAAGTAGTAGCAGAAATTGCAGCAATAGCAGTAGTAGAAGGGGAAGTAGTACTAG
This sequence comes from Trichopus zeylanicus subsp. travancoricus, assembly GCA_005019695.1. NCBI lineage: Eukaryota > Viridiplantae > Streptophyta > Magnoliopsida > Dioscoreales > Dioscoreaceae > Trichopus > Trichopus zeylanicus. The sequence goes on along the minus strand of RXID01020762.1, from coordinate 214,111 downwards.
TAGTAGTACCAGTAGTAATAATAGTAGTAGTAATAGTAGTGGTTGCTGCAGTAGTAGTATTAGTGGAAGTAGTTGTGGTGGTAGTAGTAGTAGTACTAGTAGTAATAGTAGCAGCAGTAACAATACTACTAGTAGTAGTCATTCTAGTAGTAGTAGGAGGAGTAGTTGTTGTATTAGTAGTTATAGTGGTAGCAGCTGCAGTAGAAGAAGAAGAAGTAGTAGTAGTAATAGTTGTAATAGTAGCAGTCATTATAGTACTAGTAATAGCAGTAATAGTAGTAGTAGCAGAAGTAGCTATAGTATTAGTAGCAGTAGCAGTAATAGTTGTTGGCGTAGTAGTAGTAGTAGTAGCAGGTGTGGGAGTAGGAGTAGTACTAGTTGGCATAGTAGAAGTAGAAGCAGCAACAACAGTGGTAGATGTTGGAGTAGGGGTTGGAGTAGTAGTTGTAGTAGTAGTGGAAGTAGCAGTTGGAGTACCAGTAAAAGTAGTAGCTGTAATAGAAGTAGAAGTTGTAGTAGCGCTAGTAGAAATAGCAACAGTAGTGCCAATAGTAGTAATAGTGGTAATAGTAGTAGTAGGAGCTGTAGTTGTTTTAGTCATAGTAGTAGTTGTAGCAGTAGTAGCAGCAGATATGGTAGTAGTAGAAGAAGTAATACAAGTAGTAGTGGTAGCGGTAGTAGTTGTAGTAGCAGCAACAGCAGCAGGAGTAGTAGTAGTACTAGTAGGTGCAGCAGCAGTAAAAGTAGTAGTCGTTATAGTAGTGGTAGTTGTAGTAGTACAAGTAGTAGTAATAAGAGTGGTGGTAGTAGTAGTAGTAGTAGCAATCAGATTTGTAGTAGTAGTTGTTGTTGTAGTAGTAGTAGTTATCGTAGTAGTTGTATGAGTAGTAATAGTACTTGTAGTAATAGTTGTAGTAGTTGTGGAGTAATAGTAGTAGTAGTAGTAGGAAGACTGTTATGTGTAGTAGTAGTAGTAGACGTTGTGGTAGTAGTAGTAGTAGTAGTAATGATATTGGTAGTAGTTTAGGAGTAGTCGTAGTGGTAGTAATAGTAGTATGTGAAGTAGGAGTAGTAGTACTAGTAATAGTAGTTGCAGCAGCAGTCTCAGCAGTAGTAGCAGTAGTAGTTGTTGTAGTAGCAGCAGTTGTAGTAGTATTAGCAACAGTAGCAATAGAATTGGTTGTAGTAGTAGTTGTTGTTTTTATTGTTGTTGTTGTAGTAGTAGTAGTACTACTACTAGTAGTACTACTAGAAGTAGTACCAGTAGTACTAGAAGTAAAAGCTGTACTAGTAGTAGTAGTAGCAGCAGTAATAGTAGTAGTAGTAGCAGCAGTAATAGTAGTAGTAGTAATCGTAGTAGTAGGAGTAGTATTTGTAGTAATAGTAGCAGTAGTTGTTGTATTTGTAGTAGCAGTAGTTGTAATAGTAGTAGTAGTAATAGTAGTAGTAGTAGTAGTGGTAGTAGTAGTAGTGGTAATAGGAGTTGTAGTAGTAGTTATTGTTGTAGTAGCAGTAGTACCAATTGTAGTAATAGTGGAAATAGTAGTAATAGTAGTTGTTGTCATGGTAGTCACAATAGTAGTTGTAGTAGCAACAACAGCAGTGATAGTTGTAGAAGCAATAATAGTAGTAGCAGTAGTAGTAGTAGTAGTAATAGCAGTAGTAGTGGTAGTAGTTGTTGTAGTTGTAGTAGTAGTAATTGGAGGAGTAGTAGTAGTAGTAGCAGGAGCCAGAGCAGTAGTACCAGTAGTAGTAGGAGCTGTAGTTATTGTAGTAGTGGTAGTAGTTTTAGTAACAGTAGCAGCAAAAGTAGTAGTAGTAGTAGTAGTGGTAGTTGTAGTAGCAACGGCAACAACAACTGTAGTAGTAAAAGTTGTAATAGTAGTGGCAGTAGTAGTAGTAGAAGTAGTAGCAGTAGCAATAGAAGTAGTAGTTGTTATAGTAGTTAGTAGTAGCAATAGTAGTAGTAGTGGTAGTTGTAGTAGTAGCAGCAACAACAACTACAAAGTAAAAGTTGTAATAGTAGTGGCAGTAGTAGTAGTAAAAGTAGTAGCAGTAGTAATAGAAGTAGCAGTTGTTATAGTAGTTAGTAGTAGCTGTTATTGTACTCCAAGAAGTCATAATAGGCGTAGTAGTAGTAGTAGTGGTAGCAATTGGCTTTTTAGTAGTAGCAGTGGTTGTTGTAATAGCGATCGTAATAGTAGTTGGAATAGTGATAGTACTACTAGTAGTAGATGTAGTAGTTTTGTGGTAATAGTAGTAGTAGTCGGAGGAGTATTAAGTTTAGTAGTTGTAGTGGTCTTAGTAGTAGTAGTAGTTGTTGTTGTTGTTATAGTAGTAGGGGTCATCGTAGTTGTAGCAGTAATATGTGCAGTAGGAGTAGCTGTACTAGTAACTGTACTAGTAGTGGTGGTAGTAGCATTTGTAGTAGCAACAGTACCAGCAGCAATAGCAGTAGTTGTTGTTGTAGTAATAGTAGTTGTTGTTGTTGTTATTGTTGTTGTTGTAGTAGTAGTAGTAGTAGTAGTAGTAGTAGTACTAATAGTACTAGAAGTAGAAGTAGTAGTAGTAGTAGGAGAAGCAATAGTAGTAGTAGTACTAGTAGCAGTATTAGGTAGTATTAGTAGTAGTAATAGTAGTACTATGTGTAGTATTTGTAGTAATGTTAGTAGTTGTTGTATTTGTAGTGACAACAATAGTAGTAGTAGTAGTAGTAGTAGTAGTAGTAGTAGTAGAAGTAATAGGAGGAGGAGTAGTAGTTGTTGTTGTTGTAGCAGTAGTAGTATTAACAGTAGTAGTAGGAGTAGGAGTAGCAGCAGTACTCATTGCAATAGCAGTAGCAGTCATAGCGGTAGTAGCAGTAGTAGCAGTAGTAGTTGCAATAGCAAAAGTGGTGGTGGTGGTAGTAGTAGTAGTAGTGGTAGTTGTAGTTGTAGTAGGAGTGGTAGTATTAGTAGCAGTACGAGTAGGATTAGTCATACGATTAGCAGCAATAGTAGTAGTGATAGCAGAAGGGGTTGTAGTCGTAGTAGTAGTAGTAATAGCAGTAGTAGTAGTTATAGTAGTAGTAATAGCAGCCGTAGTAGTTGTAGTAGCCGTAGCAGTAGGAGCCATAGTTGTAGTAGTAGGAGCAGCTGTAGTGGTATTAGTATTAGTATTAGTAGCAATAACAGCAGTAGCAGCAAGCATAGCAATAGTAGTATTAGTGGTAGTAATAGTAGTAGTCGTAGTAGTAATATTAGTAGTCATAATAGGTGTAATAGTAGTTGCGGTAGTAGTAGTAGTACTGTAAGTTGTAGTAGTAGTAGCAGTTGTAGTAGTAGCAGGAGGAGGAGGAGGAGCAGTAGAAGTAGTAGCTGTAATAGAAGTAGAAGTTGTAGTAGCAGTAGTAGAATTAGTAGCAGTACGCCATTAGTAGTATTAGTGGTAATAGTAGTAGTAGGAGTTGTAGTTGTTTTAGTTGTAGTAGTAGTTGTAGCAGCTATAGCAGCAATAACAATAGTAACAGTTATAGTTATAGTAGTTGTTGTTGTTGTAGTAGCAGAAGCAGCAGTTGTGGTAGTAGTAGAAGCAGTAATACTAGTAGTAGTGGTAGCAGTAGTAGTTGTAGTAGCAGCAACAGCAGCAGGAGTAGTAGTAGTACTAGTAGTAGCAGTAGCAATAGAAGTAGTAATTGTTATGGTAGTGGTAATTTTAGTGGTACAAGCAGTAGTAATGAGAGTGGTAGTATTAGTAGTAGTAGCAATAGGATTTGTAGTAGTAGTTGTTGTTGTAGTAGTTGTAATTGTAGTAGATGTGAGAGTAGTAGTATTACTTGTAGTAGTAGATGTAGTAGTTGTGTAGTAATAGTAGTAGTAGTAGTAGGAAGAGTATTATGTGTAGTTGTAGTAGAAGTTGTGGTGGTAGTAGTAGTAGTAGAAGTAGTAGTGGTAGTAGTAGTAGTTGTAGGAGTAGTCGTAGTGGTAGCAATAGTAGTATGTGAAGTAGGAGTAGTAGTAGTAGTGATAGTAGTAGTAATAGCAGTCTTAGTAGTAGTAGTAGTAGTAGCAGTAGTAGTAGTTGTTGTGGTAGTAGCAGCAGCAGTAGTTGTTGTTGTAGTAGTAGTTGTTGTAGCAATAGCAACACCAACAATAGTAGTAGTTGTAGTAGTAGTTGTCGTTGTTATTATAGTTATTCTTGTTGTAGTAGTAGTACTAGTAGTACTAATAGTAGTAGCAGTAGCAGTAGCAGCAGTAGTACTAGTAGTTGTAGGAGTTATATTTGTAGTAATAGTAGTAGTAGTTGTTGTATCTGTAGCAGCAGTAGTTGTAATAGTAGTAGTGGTAGTAATAGTAGTACTAGTAGTAGTAGTAGTAGTAGTAGTAGTAGTAGTAGTAGTAGTATTGGTAGCTGTAGTAGTGGTCATAGGAGTTGTAGTAGTAGTTGTTGTTGTAGCAGCAGTAGTACCAATAAGTAGTAGTAGTGGTAAAAGTAGTAACAGGAGTTGTAGTCGATGTAGTCGCAGTAGTTGTTGCAGTAGTGGCCACAGCAACGGTAGTTGTAGAAGTAATAATAGTAGTAGTAGCAGTAGTAGTAGCTATAGTAGTAGTAGTAGTACTAGTAGTAGTGGTAGTAGTGGTAGTAGTAGTAGTAGTAGCAGAAGCAGCAGTAGTAACTGTAGTAGTAGTAGTGATAATAGTAGTAGTAGGAGTTGTAGTTGTTGTTGTTGCAGTAGTAGTTTTAGTAGCAACAGCAGCAAAAGTCGTAGTAGTAGTAGTAGTAGTAGTAGTAGATGTAGTAGCTGCAGCAGCAGCAACAATAGTAGTAAAAGTTGTAATAGTAGTGGCAGTACTAATAGTAGAAGTAGTAGTTGTTATAGCAGTTAGTAGTAATAATAGGGGTTGTAGTTGTAGTGGTAGCAATTGGATTTGTAGTAGTACTAGTGGTTGTTGCGGTAGCAATCGTAATAGTTGTTGGAATAGTAATAGTACTAGCAGTAGTAGATGTAGTAGTTTTGTGGTAATAGTAGTAGTAGGAGGAGGAGTATTAAGTTTAATAGTTGTAGTAATCATAGTAGTAGAAGTTGTTGTTGTTGTAGTAGGGGTCATCGTAATTGTAGTAGTAGTAGTATGTGTAGTAGGAGTAGTTGTACTAGTAACAGTAGTAGTAGCAGAAGTCTCAGTAGTAGTAGTAGTACTACTACTACTACTAGTAGGATTTGTAGTAGTAGCAGCAACAACAACAATAGCAGTCGTTGTTGTTGTAGTAGTAGTAGTAGTAGTAGTAGTAGTAGTAGTTGTTGTTGTTGTTGTTGTTGTTGTTGTAGTAGTAGTAGTAGTAGTAGTAGCAGTTGTAGTGCTAGTAGTACTGATAGTACTAGAAGTAGAAGTAGTAGTAGTAGTAGGAGTAGCAGCAATAGTAGTACTAGTAGTAGTAATAGTAGTATTAATAGCAGTTGTACGTGTAGTATTTGTAGCAATATTAGTAGTTGTTGTTGTATTTGTAGCAGCTGCAATTATAGTAGTAATAGTAGTAGCAGCAACAGCAGCAGTAGTAGCAGTAGTAGTAGTAGTAGTAGTAGGAGTAATTGGAGGAGGAGTAGTAGTAGTAGCAACAGTAGTAGCAGTAGTAGGATTAGCAGCAATAGTCATTGCAGCAGCAGTAGTAGTAGCGGTAGTAGTAGTAGTAGCAGTAGTAGTTGCAGTAGCAAAAGTGGTTGTAGTAGTAGTAGTGGTGGTGATGGTGGTAGTTGTAGTTGTAGTAGGAGTGGTAGTATTATTAGCAGTGGTATTAGTAGCAGTACGAGTAGGATTAGTCATACAATTAGCAGCAGTAGTAGTAGTGGTAGCAGAAGGAGTCCTAGTTGTAGAAGTAGTAATAGTAGTAGTAGTTGTTATAGTATTAGTAATAGCAGTCGTAGTAGTTGTAGTATTAGGAATAGCAGTTGTGGTATTAGTATTAGTATTAGTAGCAACAGCAGCAGTAGCAATAGTAGTACTAGTAGTAGTAATAGTTGTCGTAGTAGGTGTAATAGTAGTTGCAGTTGTACTAATAGTAGTGCAAGTATTAGTTGTAGTAGTAGTAGCAGCAGCAGCAGTAGTAGTAATTTTTGTAGTAGTAGTACTAGGAGTTGGGGCAGAAGTAGCATTAGGAGTAGTAATAGTTGGAGTAGTGGTAGTAGTAGTAGTAGAAGCAGTAATAGCGGTAGTAGTCGCACAAGTGGTAGCAGAGTTAGTAATAGTAGTAGTAGCAGTATTAGTAGCCAAAGTAGTACTAGAAGTGGTTGTATTAAAAGTAGCAGTCATTATAGCAGTAGCAGTCGCAGTAGTTATAGTGGTAGTAGTAGTAATTATTATAGTAGTAGTAGCCCCTGCATTGCTCGCAATAGTGGTAGCAGCTGTCATAGTAGTAGCAGCAGCAGTAGTAGTAGTTGTTGTAGTATGAGCAGTACTTGTGGAAGCGAGTGAAGTAGCAACAGTAGTAGTATTAGCAATAGTAACAGTAGCAGCAACACTAGTAGTAGTAGTAGCAATAGTAGTAGTACTAGTAGTACTAGTAGATGGAGTAGCAGCTTCAGCTGTGGCAGCAGTAGTAGTATGGGTAGTAGGAATAATAGTAGTCATAATACTAGTAGGTGGAAAAGTACAGTTGCAAGAGTTGTACCAATTATTGTAGTAGCAATAGAATTAGTGGTATTAGTAGCAAAAGTAGCTATAGTTGTAGGGACAATAGTAGTTATACTAGTAGTAGTAGCAATAGTAGTCACAGTAATAGTAGGAGCAGTAGTAGTAGTACCAAGTGTAGTACTAGTAGTAGTACTTGTAGTTGTTGTTGTAGTAGTAGTAGTAGAAGCAGTTGTTGTTGTTGTTGTTGTTGTAGTAGTAGTAGTAGTAGTCGTCGTCGTCGTCGTCGTCGTCGTCGTAGTAGTAGTAGTAGTAGCAGTAGTAGCAGCAGCAGCAGTAGTAGCAGTTGTAGTAGCAGTAGGAGGAGGAGGAGGCGAAGCAGGATTAGGAGTAGTAGTACAAGGAGTAGGAGGATTTGGAGTAGTTGTAGTAGTAGTATTAGCAGTAGCAGTAGTAGCTGTAGTAGTAGCGAAAGTAGCTATAGAAGTTGTAGCGAATGTAGCTATAGAAATTTTAGCGGAAGTAGTTGTAGAAGTTTTAGTGGGAGTAGTAGTAGTAGTATAGTAGTAGAAGTTGTAGTTGTTGTAGTATTAATCACTGCTGGAGTAGTAGTACTAGTAGTTGTAGTAGTACCTGTAGTAGTAGTAGTAGCGGAATAGGTAGTAGCAGTAGTAGTAGCATAAGTACTAGATGTACCAGTAGTAGTGCCAGTGGTTGTCGTAATAGTAACTGTAATTGCACCAATAGTAGTAGTAGTAGGAGTAGTAGTTGCAAAAGCCGCTATAGTAATAGTAATAGTAGTAGAAGTAGTAGTAGTTGCCATAGTTGTAGTGCTAGTAGTACTTATAGTAGTATTGGTAGTTGTAGCAGTAGTTTCAGTAGTAGTACATATGGATGCAATAGTAGTTGTAATAGTAGTAGTAGCAGCAGCAGCAGCAGTAGTAGTAGTAGTAGTAGTAGAAGAAGAAGAAGAAGAAGACGAGAAAGTTGTGGTAGTTATAGTACTGTAGCAATAGCAGTAGTAGCAGTACTACTAGTAGAAGTAGTTGTAGTATTAGCATCAGTAGCTGTAGCAGCAGTAGTAGCAGTTGTACTAGTAGGAGTTGTTGTAGTTGTTGTTGTAGCAGTAGGGGCATCAACAATAGTAGGTGTGGTAGCAACAGCCGTGGCAACGGTGCTAGTAGTATTGGTAGTACTTGTAGTAGTTTTTGTGGTTGTAGAAGTAATAGTAACAGTAGTTAAAGTAGTAGGATATATAGTGGCAGTAGTAGTTGTATTACCTACCGCAACAACATCAGTGGTAGCAGTAATAGTCGTAGTAATAGCAGTAGTAGTTGCCATAGTAGTAGTATTTGTAGGAGCAGCTACAGTAGGAGGAGGAGTAGTAGTAGTAGAAGTAGTAGTAGTGGTGGTGGTACTAGATATAGTAGTCATTATTCGAGCAGCAGCAGCAGCAGCAGTAGTAGTTGTACTAGCAATAGTAGTAATAGTAGCAGTAGTAGTTGCAATGGTAGTAGTAGTAGTAGTAGTAGCAAGAGTAGTAGTAGTAGCAGCAGAAATAGTAGTAGAATCAATAGTAGTAGCTACAGAAGGAGTAGTAGTAGTAGTCACAGCGACAACAATAGCAACTGCGTTAGTGGCGGTAGTAGTAGTACAAGCAGTAGTAGTAGTTGCAATAGCAATAGCAAGTACAATAGCAACAGTAGTAGTAGCAATACCAAAAGTAGTAATAGTAGCAGTAGTAGCATTCGTAGTAGTAGCAGTAGTAGCATTAGTAGTAGCAGCAGCCATGGAAGTAGTTGTTGTAGTAGTAGTAGTAGCAGAAGTTGTGGAAGTAGTAGTAGAAGCAAAAGTAGTGGCAGTAATACTTGTAGTAGTGGTAGTAGAAGTAGTAGCAATAGTAGTAGTGGTTGTAGTAGCAGTACCAGTAGTAGCAGAAGTAGCAGCAATCACAGTAGTAGCTGGGGAAGTAGTAGTAATAGTAGAAGCAATAGTAGTATTTGTAGTACTAGTATTGGTAGTAGCAGTTGTAGTAGTGGTAGTAGTAGTAGTAGTAGTGGCAGTAGTACTAGTTGTAATCATTGTAGTAGTAGTAGCAGGAGTAGTTATTTTATTAGTGGTTGTAGTAGTAGTAGCTATTGCAGCAGCAACAGTAGTAGTAGTGCTAGAAATAGTAGTAGTAGTAGTAGTGGAAGTAGTCACAGTGTTAATAGTAGTAGTTGTTGTTATAGTTGTAGTAGTTGGCATAGTAGTGGCAGTAGTAGTTGTAGTACCAATAGAAGTAGAAGTTGTAGTACCAATAATACTAGTAGAAGTCGGAGTAGGAGTATTAGTAGTTGTTGCAGCTGCCGAAGTAGTAGCAGAAGGGGAATTAGCAGTAGCAACAATAGTAGTAGTAGTAGATGTGGTGGTAATAGTAGTAGTCCGAGTTGTAGATGTTGTAGTTGTAGTTGTATTAGTTGTAGTTGTAGTTGTGTTAGTAGTAGTAGTAGTAGTAGTAGTAGTAGTAGTAGTAGTAGGAGTAGTAGTAGTAGTAGTTGTTGTTGTTGTTGTTGTTGTTGTTGTGGTTGTTGTTGTTGTAGTTGTAGTAGTAGTTGTTGTATTTGTAGTAGTAGTAGGAGGAGGAGTAGTAGTAGTAGTAGGAATAGTAGCAATAGTAGTAGTAGTTGTTGTTGTTGTCGTCATCGTCATTGTCGTCGTCGTCATAGTAGTAGTAGTCGTAGTAGTAGTAGTGGTGGTGGTGGTGGCGGCAATAGTAGTAGTAGTAGTGGTGGTGGTAGTAGTAGTAGTAGTAGTAGTAGAAATAGGAGCAGTAGTAGTAGTAGTAATTGCAATAGTAGTACAAGTAATAGTAGCAGTAGGAGTAGTAGTTGTGGTAGTAGTTGTAGGAGTAGTAGTTGTTGTTGTTGTAGCAGTAGTAGTAGTAATAATAGAAGTAGTAGTACTAATAATAGTAGTAGTAGTAGTAGTAGAAGTAGTAGCAGTAAGAGTCGTAGCAATAGTAGTAGAAGTTGTTGTAGCAGTTGTACTAGTAGTAGGAGAATAGTAGCGCTGGCAGTAGCCATAATAGTAGTGGAAGTAGTAGTAGTAGTAGCAGTAGTAGTAGTAGTAGGATAGTTGTTTTAGGTGGAGAAGTAGTAGTAGTAGCAATAGCAACACAAGTAGTAGTCGTAGTAGTAATACAAGTAGTAGTCGTTGAAGCAGCAATAGCAATGGTAGTAGTAGTAGCAGTTATGCAAGTTATGGTTTTAGTGTTGGTGGTAGTAGTAGTAGTAGGAGAAGTACTATAAGTTGTAGTACTAGTAGTAGTACTAGGAGTAGGAGCAGTAGTAGCTGTGGTAGCAATAATAGTAATAGGCATAGTAGTAGTAGTAGACGTAGTAGGGGAAATGGTAGCAGTAGTAGTTTTTGTTGTAGTAATAGTAATAATGGTTGCAATCATCACTATAGCAGCAGCTGCAGTAGTAGTAGTAGTAGTAGTTGTAGATGTAGATGTAGTAGTATTAGTAGCAGTAATAGTAGTAGCATCAGTAGTAGTAGTTATAGTTGAAGTAGTACTAGTACTAGTAGTAATAGTAGTGATAGTAGTAGCAGTAGTAGTAGTAGCTACTGTAGTCGCAATAGCAGTAGTAGTAGTGGTATAAGAAGTAGTAGTTATGGGAGTAGCAGCAGCAGTAGTAGTTCTTATTGTAGTAGCAGTTGTAGTAGTAGTATTAGCACTTGTAGTAGTAGTCATACTACTAGCAACAGTAATAGCAATAGTAGCAGGAGCATAAGTGGTTGTAGTAGTAGTCCTAGTGGTAGTAGTGGCAGTAGTAGTAGCAACAACAATAGTAGAGTTGTATTAGCGGCAGCTACTGTAGCAGCGGCAGTAGTAGGAGTGTTGGTAGTAGTAGTAGTAGTAGTAGTCATGGTGGTGGTGGTAGGAGTAGTAGTAGTAGAAGTAATTATAGTGCACGTAGGAGAAGGAGTATTAGGAGTAGAAGCAGTAGTAGTAGGAGTAGTAGTAAGAGTAGTAGTAGCAGTAGGAGGAGTAGCAGTTGTTTTAATAGTAGTACTAGTAGTAGGAGTAACCGTTGTTGTAGTGGTAGTAGTAGTAGTAGCAATCGTAGTATTTGTAACAGTAGTAGTAGCAATTGCTGTCGTAGTATTGGTAGCAGTAGTAGAAATAGTTATAATTGTAGTAGTAGTAGCTGTAGAAGCAGTAGTAGTTGTTGTAGTAGTAGTAGTAGTAGTAGTAGCAGCTGCAGCAGTAATTGTAGTAGCAGTAATTGCAGCAGTAGTAGTAAAACTAGTGGTAGCAGTAGTAGTAGTAGTAGCCGTTGTTGTAGTAGTAGCCATAATAGCCATTGTAGCATCAGCAACAGTAGTAGTAGTAGTCTTAGTAATAGTCGAAGTAATAGTAGTAGTAGTAGTAGTTGATGTTGTTATTGTTGTTGTAGTTGTTGTAGTCGTAGAAGAAACAATAGTAGTACGACTAGTAGCAGTCATAGTAACAGTAGTAGTTGTAGTATTGGTAGCAGTTATAGTAATAGTTGAAATAGTTGTAGTAGTAGCAGTAGCAAAGGCCGTAGTTAGAGTAGTAGTAATAGCAGCAGTAATAGTAATTGTAGTAGCAGTAGTTGTAGTAGTTGCAGTTAAACTAGTGGTGGTAGTAGTAGCCATTATAGCAATAGGATTAGTAGCAGCAATTGTAGCAATAGCAGTTGTAGCTGCAGCAGCAGTAGGCATATCAATAGTAGCAGCAGTAGTAGCAGCAACAGTAGTAGTAGCTGCAGTAGTAGCAGCAAAAGTAGTAGTAGCAGCAGTATAGTAGTAGGGCAGTATGAGTAGTGTTAGTAGTAGTTGCATAATTAGTAGTAGTAGTAGTCATTGTCCTAGCAGCAGCAGTAGTATTTGTAGTTGCAGTAACAATTGCAGAATTAGTAGTAGTAGTAGCAGTTAGCTGTAGTGGTAGTAGTAGTTGTTGTTGTAGTAGTAGTAGTGGTTGTTGTTGTAGTAGTAATAGTAGAAGTAGCAGTGATAATAGTAGTAGTAGTAGTAGTTGAATTAGTAGTGGTAGTAGTGGTAGCTATTGTGGCACAAGTAGTAGTAGTAGCTGTAGTAGTTGTTGTTGTTGTTGTAGTTGTAGTAGTAGTAGTGGTAGTAGTAGTGGTAGCAGCAGTAGCAGCAACAGTAGTAGTAATCCAAGTTGTAGTAGAAGAAGTAGTTGCAGTAGTAGCAGTAGTAGTCATAATTGTAGTTGTCGTAGTATTAGCAGTAGTAGTAGTAGTAATCGATGTAATAGTAGTAGCAATGGTTGCTGTAGTAGTAGTAGCAGAAGTTGTAGTAGTAGAAGTAGTAGTAATAGTTGAAATAGTAGTAATTGTTGCAAAAGTAATTTCAGTAGTAGTGCTTATCGTCGTTGTTGTATCAACGGTAGTAGTAATAGTAGTAGTGGTAGCAGAAGTAGTAGTAGTAGTAGCAGCAACAACAGTTGTTTCAAAAATAACAATGATAGTTGTAGTATTTGTAGCAATAGTAGTAACAACATTAGTAGTAGTAGCAATTGTAATAGTAATACCAATAGCTTAGTGGAAATAATAGCTGTAGAATATTAGCAGAGTTAGCAGAAGAAGAAGCAGGAGTGGTAGTAGTTGTAGTAGGAGTAGTAATAGCTGGAGTAGTGCTAGTAGTAGTAGCTGTGGTTGTAGTAGTAGTTGTTGTTGTTATAGTAATAGTAGCTGTAGTAGAAGTATTATTTGTAGTAATGGTTGTGGTAGTAGTAGTAGTAGTAGTAGCGGCTGTAGTTCTTGTTGTTTTAGTAGTAGTAGTAATTATCGTAGTACTAGCAGTAGTTGTTGCAGTAGTAGTGGTAGTTGTATTAGTATTAGGAGGAGTAGGAGTTGGAGTGGGAGTAGAAGTAGTAGTAGTAGTAGTCATAGTAGTAGTAGTAGCAGTAGTAGCAGTAGTTGCAGTGGTAGTTGTAGCAGTAGTTGTAGTGGTGGTGGTAGTATTAGTTGTAGTAGTAGTAGTGGTCGTAGTAGTAGTTATTGTTGTGGTGGTAGTAGTTGTAGTACTAGTAATAGTGGTTGCAATAGTACTAGTAGAAATAGTATCAATAGTGGAACTAGTAGTAGTAGCAATATTAGAAATAGTAGTAGAAGTTGTTGTTGTAGCAGTGGTAGTAGTAATAGTAGGATTTGTAGCAGCAATAGTAGTAGTAGTAGTAGTAGCAGTAGTAGTAGAAGCAGTAATTGTAGTGGATGTAGGAGTAGGAGTAATAGGAGTAGAAGCTGTAGTAGTGGGAGTAGTAGGAGGGGGAGTAGCAGTTGTTTTAGTAGTAGTAGTAGGAGGAGTTGGAGTTTTTGGAGTGGTAGTAGTACTACTAGTAGTGGTAGTATTGGTAGCAGTAGTAGTAGTAGTCGTGGTCGTAGTATTGGTTGCAGTAGTAGTAATAGTTGTAATAGTAGTAGTAGCAGAAGTAGTAGCAGTCGTTGTAGTATTAGTGGTAGCAGGTGTAGTAGTTATTGTAGTAACAGGCAATAGTAGTTGTTGTTGTCGTAGCTATAGTAGCAGGAGTAGTAGTGCTAGCGGTAGCAGCTGAAGCAATAGTAGTAACAGTAGTAGAAGTAGTAGTAGCAGTAGATGTAGTGGCAGCATTAGTGGCATTCACAAAAGTTGTAGTTGTAGTTGTTGTAGTAGTAGTAGTAGCAGTAGTAGCAGTTGTAGTGGTAGCAGAAGTAGTAGTAGTAGTAGCAGCAATAGTAGTAGTTGTGTTAGTAGGATCATCATCATCAGCAGCAGCAACAACAGCAGTAGTAGTAATAGGAGGAGAAGTATTAGTGGTGATAGTAATAGTAGTAGTATTAGTAGTAGCAGTAGTAGGAGTAGTAGCAGCTGTAGTATTGGTGGTAGCAGTAGTTGCAGTAGTAGTAGTAGTAGTAGTAGTAGTAGTAGTAGTAGTGTTTATTGTAGGAGTAGTAGTAGCAGTAGTCTTAGTAGTAGTTGTAGTAGTAGGAGTAGTTAAAGCAGCAGGAGTAGTAGCAGTAGTAGTTGTTGTTGTAGTAATAGTAGCAGTTGTAGCAGTAGTAGTAGCAGTAGTAGTTATCGTGGTAGTAATAGTAGTTACAGAAGTAGTAGCTGTAGCAGTAGTAGTCGTAGTATTATAGTTGTAGGAGCCAAAATATTAGTAGAAGTAGCAGCAGCAGCAGCAACAGTTGTATTAGACGTTGTAGTAGTATTAGCAGTGGCAGCTGTAGTATTAGTATGAGTAGCAGTAGTCAGAGTAGCTGCAGCAGTTGTAGTTGTAGTACTAATAGTAGTAATAATATAGTAGTAGTTGGAGCAGTAGTAGCAGTAGTAGAAGTAGTAGCGGTTGCATTAGTAGTAGTGGTAGTACTAGCGTCAGTAGTAGTAGTGGTGGTGGTGGTGGTGGTGGTGGTGGTGGTAGTAGTAGTAGTAGTCGTCGTAGTAGTAGTAGCAGTACTAGCAGTCGTAGAAGCTATAGTAGTAGTAGTCGTACAAGCAACAACAGTAGTAGTAATAGTAGTCTTAGTAGTTGTAGTAGCAGTAGCAGTAGTAGTAGGAGAAGTAGTAGTAATAGCAGTAGTAGCTATTGTATTAATAGTGTTAGTATCTAGAGTAGAAGTAGTAGTTGTAGAAGTCATAGTCGTAGTAGTAGTAGTAGTAGTAGGAGTGGTAGCAGATGTAGTAGTAGTAATCATACCAATAGTTGCTATGGAATGAGTAGTAGCTGTAGTAGTAGAAGCAGTAGTGGTGAAAGAAATAGAAGTTATAGAAGAAGCAGTAACAGTAGTAGTTGTAGCAGATGTTGCTATAGCAGTACTAGAAGCAGTAGTAGTAGTAGGAGAAGTTGTAGCAGTAGAAACAGCAGTACTAGCAGTATTAGTAGTAGTTGCCGCATTAGTAGCAAATGTAGGAGTAGTAGTAGTTTTTATAGCAGTAGTAGTGATAGAAGTAGTTGTTATTGTAGTAGTAGTAGTAGTAGTAGTAATAGTAGTAGTAGTGGTAGTAGTATTAGTAGTAGTAGTAGAACTAGGAGTAGTAGCAGCTGTGGTAGTAGTAGTAGTTGTAGCAGTAGTAGTAGCAGTTGCAATAGTAGCTGTAATAGTAGTATTAGTTGTTATTGCAGTAGTAGTAGTTGTTGTGGCGATAGTTGTTGTAGTAGTTGTAGCTATATTAGGAGTTGTAGCAGTAGTAGTAGGAGGAGGAGTTCAGTAGTAGTAGTAGCAGTAGTAGTGGCAAAATTAGTAGTAGTAGGTGAAGTAGTTGTAGTAGTAGCGGTTGTAGTTGTGTTAGTTGTAGTAGTAGTAATAGTAGTAGCACTAACGGTAGTAGTTGTAGTAGCAGAAGTAGTTGTAATCGAAGAAGTTGAAATTGAAGCGGTAGCTATACTAGTAGCAGAAGTAGTAATATTAGCAGCTGTAGTAGTAGTAGTTGGAGTTGCAGTAGCTGCAGTAGTAGTAGAAGTAGTTCTAGTTGCAGTAGTAGTTGGAGTATTAGTGGTAGCAGTAGTGGTTATAGTAGTAGTAGTTGGAGTAGTCGTAATAGTAGCAGGTGCAGTTCTAGTAGTAATAGTAGTTGAAGAAGTTGGAGTGGTAGCATTGCTAGTAGTAGTTGTTGGAGCAATATTACTAGTAGTATTAGTAGTAGCAGTCCTTGTAGTAGTAGGTGTAGCAGTAGCAGCAGCATTAGGAGTAGCAGCAATAGTAAAAGGAGCAGCAGCAGGAGTAGTAGGAGAAGCAGTTGCAGTTGTCGTAGTAGTAGTAGCAGTATCACTAGTGAAAATAATAGTAGAAGTAGTAGTAGAAGTAGGAATAGTAGTTGTAATAATAGCGATAGGGGTAGAACAAATAATAGCAGTTGTAATAGTAGTAGGAGTAGTTGTAGTAGTAGCGTTAGTAGTAGTAGCCACATAAGTAGTAGCAGCAGTAGTAGTTGTATAGTAGCAATTGTTGTAGTAGAAGATTTCATTGTAGTTACGGTAGTAATAGCAGTTGCAGCAGTAGTAGTAGTCGTAGAAGTAGTAGCAACAGTAGTATTACCAGCAACAGCAGTAGTAGCAGTAGTAATAGTAGCTGTAGTAGCAGAAATAGTAGTAGTGATAGTAGTAGTAATAGTAGTAGTAGTATCAGTAGTAGTAGCAGGAGTAGTAGTAGTGGCAAAACCAGCAATAGTAGCAAGGGCAGTAGTAGTAGTGGTGGTAGTAGCAGTAGTAGCAATACTAGTAGCAGTAGTATCGCAATAATCATAGTAGTCACAGTTGTAGCAGTAGTAGTAGTAGGAGGAGGGGGAGCAGTAGTAGTAGTAGTACCTATCCTAGTTGCATTGGTTGCAGTAGTTGGAGAAGTAGTAGTAGTAGCAGAAGTAGTACTAGCTATCGTTGTAGTAGTAGTAGTAGGAGAAGTAGCAGTAGCATTAGTAATAGTTGTAGTAGTAGCAGTAGCAATGGTAGAAGTAGTAGGAGAAGTGCTCGTAGTAGTATCTGTAGTACTAGTAGTAGGAGAAGTACTTGTAGTAGTAGTAGTAGTAGTAATCATATTAGTAGTTGTAGTAGTAGTATTAGTAGTAGTGGTAGTAGGAGCAGCAGTGGCAGTAGCAGCAGTAGCAAAAGCAGTATGAGTAGTAGCAGTTGTAGTAGCAACAACAACAACAATAGTAGTAGTAGTAGTAGTAGTAGCAACAGTAGAGGTAGTAGCCCTAGTCGTATTTGTAGTTGTAGGAGTAGGATTAGTAGTAGTAGTAGTTATTAGTAGTAGTAGTAATAGTAGCAGTAATAGTACTAGTTGTAGGAGTAGTAGCAATAGTAGTAGTATAAATAATTGCAGTAATAGTAGTAGTTGCAGTAGTTGATGTAGTATCATTAGTAGTAGGGGAGTTGTTTGTGGTTGTCCCGTTGTGTGGTTGTAGTAGTAAGCAGTAATAGCAGCAGTATAGTAGGTAGCAGTGGTTGTTGTTGTTGTTGTAGCAGCAGCAGCCGGAGTAGTAGTAGTACTAGTAGTTGTTGTTATTGTTGTTGCTGTTGTTGTTGTTGTTGTAATAGTAGTAGCAATAGTAGTCATGGCAGAAGTAGTTGTAGTAGTAGTTATTGTTGTAGAAATAATAGTAGTAGAAGTTGTAGAAGTAGTGGCATTAGTTGTAGTAGTAGTAGTACTTGTAGTAGTAGCAGCAGTAACAGTAGTAGAAGTAAATGCATTATTAGCAGTAACATCAACAGTAGTCATAGAAATAACTGCAGTTATAGCAGTAGTAGAAGTAAATGCATTATTAGCAGTAACATCAACAGTAGTCTTGGCAATAACTGCAGTTATAGCAGTAGTGGAAGTAGGAGTAGTAGAAGTAGTAGCAGAAGTAGTTGTAGTTGTTGTAGTAGTAGTAGTAGCAGTATTTGTAGTAGTAGTGGTAATAGTAGTAGAAGCTTTAGTAGTAGTAGCCGTAGTTATAGTAGTAGTAGAAGTAATATTAGTCATAGTAGTAGCAATAGTAGTAGTGGTAGTAGGAGTCGTAGCAGTAGTAATTGTGGTAGTAGTAGCAGAAGTAGCGGGAGAAGTTGTAGTGGTAGTAGTGGCAGTAGTAGTCGTAGTAGTTGTAGTAGCAGTAGTAGTCACACCGGTAGTAGTAGCAGTTGTGGTAGCTGTTGGAGATGTAGTAGTGGTTGCAGTAATCGCTATTGTTGTACGAGTAGTAGCAGTAGTCAGAGTAGAAGTAGTTGTAGTAGTAACAGTATGAGCGAAAGTAGTAGTAGCTGTATTAGAAGTAGTTGTTGTTGAATCAGCAACATTGGTAGCCGTCGAATTAGTCGAAGTGAAAGTTATCAAAGTAGTAGCATTAGTAGTAGCACAAGTATCAACAGTAGGTGTAGTAGTGGAAGTAATAGAAGTAGTAGCACTGTAGCAGTAGTAGTAGTAGTAGCAGTAGGAGTAGTAGTAGGAGAAGTAGAGAAATTCTAGCACAGGTTGCATCAGCAGCAACAGAAGTACCAATACTAGTAGAATTTGTAGTAGTAGTAGTACTAGTTGTGTTAGTAGCGGTAGAAGTAATTGTCATAGTAGTAGCAGTAGCTGTAGTAGTAGTAGTAGTAGCTGCGGTAGTTGTCTTAGTAGTCATAGTAGTAGTGTAATAGTAGCAGTAGTAGCAGTAGGAGTGGAAGTAGCGGCAACAGCAGTATTAGTGGTAGTAGTAGTAGTTGTTGTTGTAACCGAAGTACTACTACTACTAGTAGAAGTAGTAGCAGTAGTAGTAGTAGTAGAAGTAGTAGTAGTAGCCGTAGTAGTAGTTGTCGTAGTAGCTATAGTAGTAGTAGTAGTCGCAGTAGCAGAAGACACAATAGTAGCAGCAGGAGTAGTAATAGTTGCAGCTGTAGTAGCAATTGTAGTAGTTGCTGTAGTAGTATCTGTAGCGGCAGTTGCAGCAATAGCAGCAACAGTAGTAGCAGCAGTAGTAGCAGTAGCTGCAGCAATAGTAGTAGTTGTAGTAGTAGCAGAAGCAGTAGAACTTGTAGTAGTAATATTCGTAGTAGCACTCGTAGCAGTTGCAGAAGCAGTAGCTGTAGTAGTGGAGTAGTCATAGGTTTAATGGTAGTAGTAGTCGTAGTAGTAGCAGTTGTTGTTGTAGCAACAATATCAGTAGTAGCAGTAGTAGTAGAAGTAATAGTAGTAGCAGTAGTAATTTTAGAGGCAGTCAAATTAGTGGTAGAAGTAGCAGCAGTAGTAGCAATAGTAGTAGTAGTTATTATTGTTGTTGTAGTAGTGGCAATAGTAGCAGTAGTAGCCGTGGTAGCAATAGTAGTAGTAGTAGCAGTCGTAGCAGCAGCAGTAGAACTAGTAATAAAACTAGAGGTAGTGGTAGTAGCAGTAGAAGTTGTTGTTATTGTAGTAATTGTAGTAGTGGATAGTAATATTAGTAGTCGCATTAGTAGTAGTAGCTGCAGTAGTATTAGTAGGAGTAGCAGAAGTAGCAGTAGCATTAGCAGTGGCAGTGGTAATAGTAGTAGGAGAAGTAGCAGTAGCATCATTAATAGTATTAATAGTTGCCGTAGTAGTCATAGTAGTAGTAGCAGTTGTAGTAATAGTAGAAGTTGTAGCAGCGGTTTTAGTAGAAGTAGTAGTAGTAGTAGTAGCAGTAGTAGTAGTTGCAGTAATAGTAGTAGTTGGAGTAGAAGTAGTAGTAGTAGTACTAGTTGTGGTTATAGTAGTAGTAGAAATTGTAGCAGCAATAGTACTAATTGTGGTTATAGTAGTAGTAGAAGTTGTAGTAGCAGTAGCAATGGTAGTAGTAGTAGGAGTAGGAGTGGTAGTAGTAGTAGCAGTAGTCACAGTAGCAGCAGCAGCAGTAGTAATAGTAGTAGTAGTAGCAGTTTCAGTAGCAGCAGTAGCAGCGAGAGTAGTAGTTGATGTAATTGTAATAGAACTAGTAGCTATAGTAGTAGTGATTATAGTTGTATTAGTGGTGGTGCTAGTAGTAGTAGTAGTTGTTGTTGTTGTTGTTGTTGTAGTAGTAGTAATAGTGGTAGTGGTACTAGTAGTAGTTCTAGTAGGTGTAGTAGTTGTAGTAGCAGTAGATGTAGTAGCATCAGTAGTAGTAGTAGTAGTAGCAGTAGATGTAGTAGCATCAGTAGTAGTAGTAGTAGTAGCAGTAGATGTAGTAGCATCAGTAGTAGTAGTAGTAGTAGCATTATCAGTAATAGTAGCAGTAGCAGCATTAGTAGTAATAGTAGTAGTAGCCATAGCAGCAGTAGACGTAGAAATAGCCATTGTTGTAGTGGTAGTTGTAGTAGTGGTAGTAGTAGAAGAAGTAGCTATAGTTGTAGTAGTAGCAGTAGAAGTAGTAGTTGTAATAATACTAGTAATAGTATTAGTATTCATTGCAGTAGGAATAATAGTAGCAGTAGTATTAGTAGTTGCAGAAGTTATAGTCGTAGTAGTAGCAATTGCAGCTATAGCTGCAGCTATAATAGTAGTATTAGTGTTGGTAATAGTTGTAGCAGTCATAGTAGGAGGAGTAGTAGTAGTTGAAGTAGAAGTAGTAGTAGCAGTAGTAGTAGTTGGAGTAGCTGTAGTACAATAGTAGTGCTAGTTGTAGTAGAAGTAGCAGGAGTAACAGAAGTTGTAGTAATAGTAGCAGCAGCAGTGGTAGAAGTAATAGAAGTAGCAGTAATAGTAGCACTAGCTATCGTACCATCTATAGTAGTAGGAGAAGTAGTAGCAAAAGTCGCAGTAGTAGCAGTAGCAGTAACAGTAATAGTAATAACATCAATAGTCGCTGTAGAAGAAGTAGTAGTAGTTGTTGTTATAATAGCAACAGCGGTAGTTGTAGTAGTAGGAGAAACAACAACAACAGTACTAGTAGAAGTAGTTGTAGCAGTAGTTGTATTAGTACTAGTAGTAGCAATAGGAGTAGTAGTAGCAGTAGAAGCAGTAGCAATAGTATTAATAATAGGAGCAGTAGTTGCAGTATTGGGAGTTACAACCGCAGTAGTAGTAGTAGTAGCAGTGGTAGTTGGAGTATCAATGGTAGCAAGAGTGGTTGTAGTAGAAGTAGTAGTAGACGTAGTAGTGGTAGTAGAAGTAGACGTAGTAGGAGTAGGCATAGTAGTTGTACTAGTAGTAGTAGCAATGGGTGTACTATTAGCAGCAGTAGTAGTAGTTGGCACGATAGTAGCAGATATAGTTGTAGCAACAGTCGGAGTAGTGGGAGTAGCAGTAGGAGCAGTTGTAGTAGGAGTAGTAGCTGTAGTAGGATAAGCTGAAGTAGCAGTAGTTGTAGTAGTAGTAGGAGTATCATTAGTAAAAATAATAGTAGTTGTTGTAATAGTAGTAGTAGCTGGAGTAATAGTAGTCAGAGTTGCCCAAGAAGTAGCAGTAAGAGTAGCAGCAGCAGTAGTAGTCGGAGCAATAGCTGCAGTTGTAGTCGGAGCAGCAGTAATTGTAGTAATAGCGGTAACAGTAGTAGTAGGAGTAGCAGTATCAGTAGAATTAGTAGTAGAGGCAGCAGTAGTAGTAGTATTTGCATAAGGAGCAATAGTAGTAGCTATACTAGTAGTAGTAGCAGTAGTAGTAGTAGCAAAAGTCGTCGTAGTTCGAGAAGTTGCAGGAATAGTAGCAGCAGCAATAGCAGCTGCATTGGTGGTAGTAGTAGTAGTAGTGGTAGGATTGGTAGTAAAAGTAGTAGTAGTAGAAATTGTTTTAGTAGTAGTGGTAGTAGTAGTAGCAGTAGTTGCAGTAGTACCAGTAATAGCAGTATTAGGAGTAGTAGTAGTTGTAGTAATTGCTGTAGTAGTAGTGATAGCAGCAAAATTAGCAATAGCAGCAGCAATAGTACTAGTAGTAGTTATTTTTGTAGTATCTGTAGTAGCAGTCATAGTAATAGGAGTTGTAGTAGTAGCCATAGTAGCAGTCATAGTAGTAGTAGCAGAAGTAGCAGCAGTAGCTGTAGTAGTAGTAGTAGCCACAGTTGTTGTAGTAGTAGAAGTAGTGGTAGTAGTGGTAGTAGTTGGAGAAGTAGCAGTAGTAGCAGTAGTAGTAGTACTAGTAGCATTTGTTGTAGTAGTAGTAGTAGCAATAGTAGTAGAAGCAGTAGTAGTAGCAGTTGTAGTAGTAGTAGTAGCAGCAGTTGTAGTAGTAGTAAGAAAAGTAATTGTAATAGTAGTAGTAGTAGTTGTTGTCAGAGAAGTACTTGTAGTAATAGCAGAAGTAGTAATTGTATTAGCAGTTGTAGTAGTAGTACTAGTAGTACTGGTAGTAGTTGCAACAGTGGCAGTAGCAGCAACAGCAGTAGCAGTATGAGGAGTAGCAAGAATAGTAGCAGCAGCAGCAATGGTAGCAGTAGTAGTAGTAGCAGTTGTCGCATTAGTTGCACTAGTCGTAGTTGTAGCTGTAGGAGTAGTAGTAGTAGTACTAGTAGTTATCAGTAGTAGCAGAAATAAAAGTAGTAGTTAGTAGTAGTAGCAGTAATAGTGCTAGTTATAGGAGTAGCAGCAATACTAGTAGTATTAGAAGTAACAGTTGTCGCAGTAATAGTAGTAGTAGTAGTTATAGTAGTAGTGTAATAGTAGTAGTAGTAGTGGTTATAGTAGTAGTAGTAGTTCTTGTTGTTGTTGTCTAGTAGCAGTAATAGTACTAGTTATAGGAGTAGTACCAGTAGTAGTAGTATAAGAAGTAGTAGTAGCAGTAATAGTACTAGCAGCAGTTATAGTAGTAGTAGTAGTTATTGTTGTTGTCTCGTAGCAGTAATAGTACTAGTTATAGGAGTAGTAGCAGTAGTAGTAGTGTAAGAAGTAGCAGTAATAGCAGGAATAGTAGCAGTAGTAGTTATTGTTGTTGTCTAGTAGCAGCAATAGTAGCAAGAGTAGTAGTTGTTGTTGGTGTTGTAATAGTACTAGCAGAAGTAGCAGTCATAGCAGTAGTAGTCGTAGCCGTAATAGTAGTAGTAGAAGTAATAATAGTAGATGTTGCAATAGTAGTAACATTAGTAGTAGTAGCAGTATTAGCGGTAGCATCAACAGTAGTTGTAGCAATAATTGTAGTAGTAGCATTAGCAGTAGTAGGAGTGGTAGAAGTAGTAGGAGAAGTAGTAGTAGTAGTAGTAGAATTAGTGGTAGTAGTGGAAGTAGTACTACTAGTAACAGTAGCAGTCGTAGTAGTAGTAGCAATAGTAGTGGTCACAGTTGTACAAGCTTAAGTAGTAGCAGTAGCAGTAGTTGTAATATTAGGGGAAGTAACAGTCGTTGTAGTAGTAGAAGTACCAGTAGTGGTAGTAGGAGTCATAGCAGAAGTAATTGTAGTAACAGTAGTAGTAGTAGCGGTATAAGTTGTAGAAGTAGTAGTAGTAGTCGTAGTTGCAGTAGTAGAGGCAGCAACAGTGGTAGTAGTAGTCGTAGTTGTTGTAGTAGCAGTAGTAGTCATACTGGTCGTAGTAGCAATCATGGTGGTAGTAGGAGAAGTAGTAGTAGTAGTAATAGTAGTCGTGGTTGTACTACTAGTTGCAGTAGTAGTAGTAGTAGAAATAACAATCGTAGAAGTAGTAGTAGAAGTAGTAAAGTAGTAGTAGTAATTGTAGTAGTAGTAGTAGTAAACTTAGTAGTAGTGAAAGTAGTAGCCGTGGTAGTAGTAGTAAAAGTAGTAGTAGTAGCAATAGTAGTAGCAATAGTAGTAGTAAAAGTAGTAGTAGTAATCGTAGTAGAAGTAGTCGTTGTAGTAAAAGTAGCATCAGCAGTAGCTGTAGTAGTAGTACCTGTAGTATTAGCAGTAGTAACAGTAGTAGTACTAGTAGTATTAGTAGTAGTACTTCGAGGAGGAGAAGTAGTAGTAGTAGCAGTAGTAGCAATAGTATATGTAGTAGTAGTATAATTTGTCGTGTAGTCATAATAGTAGTAGTGGCTATTGCAGTAGTAGCTGCAATAGTAGTTTTAGTAGGAGCAGCAGTCGTAGTAGTAGAGGTTGCAACGGTACTGATAGTAGTAGCACAAGTAGTAGTAGTAGCAGAAGCAGTAGAAGTTGTTGTGGTAATATTCATAGTAACAGTGGTAGTAGCAGCAGTAGTAGTAGAAGTAGTAGCACTAGTCGCAATCGTAGTACCAATAGCTGTAGCAGTAGTAGTAGTCATAGGAGTAGTGGTAGTACTAGTTGTAGTGGTAGTTGTTGTTGTAGCAACAGTAGCAGTAGTAGCAATAGTAGTAGAAGAAGTAGTAGTAGCAGTAGTAATTTTAGTGGCAGTCAAATTAGTGGTTGCAGTAGTGGTAGTAGTAGTAGAAGTAGTTGTTGTTGTTGTAGTATTGGGAGTAGTAGAAGTAGTAGCGATAGTAGCCGTAGTAGCAATAGTCATAGTAGTAGCAGTCATAGCAGTAGTAGCAGCAGCCATAGTAGTAGTTGTAGTAATAGAACTAGAAATAGTAGTATTAGTAGTAGTAGTAGTAGTAGTAGTAGTAGTTGTAGTAGTAGTAGTAGTAGTAGTAGTAGTAGTAGTAGTAGTAGTAGTAGTAGTAGCAATATTAGCAGTAACATCAGCAGTAGTTGTAGCAATAATTACAGTTATAGCAGTAGTAGTAGTAGTAGTTGTAGAAGTCGCAGAAGTAGTAGTAGCAATAGTAGAAGCTTTATTATTAGTGGCAGTAGTTGTCGTAGTAGTAAAAGCTTTAGTAGTAGTAGTAGTAGTTGTTGTAGTAGTAGAAGAAATTGTAGTCGTAGCAGTAGTAGTAGTAGTAGTAGTAGTAGTAGAAGTAATAATAGTTGTAGTAGTAGCAGGAGTAGTAGTGGTATTAGGAGTCGTAGCAGCAGTAATTGTAGTAGCTATAGAAGATGTAGTGGGAGAAGTTGTAGTAGTAGTAGTAGTCATAGTAGCATCCGTAGCAGCAATAACAGTGGTAGTCGTACCGGTAGTAGTAGCAGTGGTGGTAGCAGTAGGAGATGTAGTTGTAGTAGCAATAGTCGCTGTTGTAGCACTAGTAGTAGTAGTAGTAGTAGTAGTAGTAGAAGAAGAAGTAGTATTAGTAGAAGTAGGAGAGAAACTAGTAGTAGTATTAGAAGTAGTTGTGTTGAATCAGTAGCATTGGTAGTCATAGAATTAGTCAAAGTGAACGTAACCAAAGTAGTAGCAGCAGTAGTAGAAATGGAAGTTGCAGCAGTAGTTGTAGTAGTGGAAGTAATAGATGTAGTAGCAGAAGTAGTAGTAGTAGTAATAGTAGTAGTTGGAGAAGTAGTAGGAGAAGTAGAGCAGTACTAGCACTAGATGCATCCGCGGCAATAGCAGTACCAGTAGTAGTAGAATTTGTAGTAGTAGTACTAGTTGTATTAGTAGCGGCGGTAGTAGTTGTCGTAGTTATAGCAGTTGAAGTAGTAGTAGTTGTAGTAGTAGTAGCTATAGATGTAGTGGTAGTAGTAGAAGTAGTAGCAGCGGTAGTAGTATTAGTAGTAGTAGTGGGAGTAGTAATAGTAGCAGTAGTAGCAGTAGGAGTAGAAGTAGTAGCAGTAGTAGCAGTAGTAGTAGCTGTAGTTCTAATAATAGTAGCAGTAGAAGCAGTAGCAGTTGTAGTATTTGAAATAGTAGTAGTAGCCATAGTAGAAGTAATCACAGCAACTATAGTGGTCATTGAAGCAATAGCAGCAGCAACAGCAGCAATAGTAGTTGTAGTAGTAATAGTTGTAGTTGTAGTAGTGGTAGCTATAGCGGCAGTTCCAGCAGTAGCAGGAGTAGTAATAGTAGTAGCAGCAGCAGCAGCAGTAGTGATAGTAGCATTAGTTTTAGAATTTGTAGTAGTAGCAGAGGTTGTAGCTGTACTAATAGGAGTAGGATAGGTAGTAGTAGTCGGACAAGTAGTAGTAGCAGCAGATGTAGTATAACTTGTAGTAGTAATATTCGTAGTAACAGCGGTAGTAGTAGTAGTAGTAGTAGCACTAGTAGCGGTTGCGATAGTAGTAGCTATATCAGTAGTAGTAGTCGCAGGAGTAGTGGTTGTAGGAGTTGTAGCAGTAGCAGTTGTTGTACTAGTAGTTGTTGTTCCAGCAACAATAGCAGTAGTAGCAGTAGTAGTAGAAGTAATTTCAGCAGTAGTAATTTTAGTTGCAGTCAAATTAGTGGTAGAAGTAGTAGCAGTAGTTGCAGTAGTAATAGTAGTAGTTATTGTTGTTGCAGTAGAGGTAGTAGTCGTAGTAGCACTAGTAGTTGTAGTAGCGGTCGTAGTAGTAGTAGCAACAACGGTAATAGTAGTAGAACTAGTAATAGAACTAGAAGTACCAATAGTAATAGTAGTAGTAGTAGTAATTGTAGTAGTAGTAGTAATTGTAGTAGTAGTAGTAATATTAGTAGTAGTAGTAGTAGCTGCAGTAGCTTTAGTTGGGAGTAGCAGAAGTAATAGTAGTAGTAGTAGTAATAGTAGTAGGAAAGGTAGTGATAGTAGCAGTAGTAGCAGCAGAAGCATTAGCAGTATTAGTAGTTGCCATAGTAGTCATAGTGGTAGCAGCAGCAGCAGCAGTAGTATTAGCTATTGTAGTAGCAGTTGTAGTTGATGTAGTTGTTGTAGTATTAGCTGTAGCAGTAGTTGCAGCAGCAGTAGTAGTAGCAGTAGTAATAGTAGTAGGAGGAGGAGTAGTAGTAGTAGTAGTAGTAGTAGTACTAATGGTAGTTATAATAGTAGTAGAAGTTGTAGTTGCAGTAGCAATAGTAGTAGGGGTAGGAGTAGTCATAGTAGTAGCAGTAGTAGTAGTCGTAGTAGTAGCAGTTTTACTAGTTATAGTAGTAGTGATAGTAGTAGTATTAGTAGTAGTAGTTATTGTTGTAGTAATACTGATGGTAGTAGTAGTAATAGTAGTAGTAGTTGTAGTAGTTGTAGTAGCAGTAGATGTAGTAGGATCAGTAGCAGTAGTAGTAATAGTGGTTGTATTAGTAATAGTAGTAGTAGCAGCATTAGTAGTAATAGTAGTAGTAGCCATAGCAGCACTAGCCGTAGTAATAGTCGTTGTTGTTGTTGTAGTTGTTGTTGTGGTAGTAGAAGAGGAAGTAGTTGTAGTTGTAGCAGTAGTTATAGTAATACTGGTAATAGCATTTGTAGTCGTTGCTATAGCAGCAGTAATAGTAGTAGTGTTAGTTGTAGTGTTAGTAGTTGTAGAAGTTGTAGTTGTAGAAGTTGTAGTTGCAGCAGCAGCTACAACAGTAATAGTAGTATTAATATTAGCAATAGTTGTAGTAGTCATAGTAGCAGTAGCAGTAGTAGTTGAAGTAGAAGTAATAGTGGAACTTGAAGCTATAGGTGCCGCAATAGTAGTGGTAGCAGAAGTAGAGGTAGAAGGAGTAGGGGTAGTAGTTCTAGTAGTAGTAGTAGCTGTTGGTGTACTAGTAGTAGTAGTAGTAGTAGTAGTTGGAGCGATAGTAGTAATGTAGTAGCAGTAGCAGTCATAGTAGTCGGAGTAGAAGTACTAGCAGTAATAGTAGTAGTAGTTGTTGTTATAGGAGTTGTAGCAGTAGTAGTAGGAGTAGTAGTTATAGTTGCAAAAGTTGAAGTAGTAGTAGTCGCAACTATAGTAGGGGTATCATTAGTAAAAACAATAGTAGCTATAGTAGTAGGAGGAGGAGTACCAGTAGTAGTAGTGGCCCAAGGAGTAGCGGTAATAGTAGCAGTAGTAGTAGTGGGAGCATAAGTAGCAGCAGTAGTAGTAGCAGTAGTAATTATTGTTGTAGCGGTAGCATTAATAATAGGAGCTGTAGTAGTAGTATTAGTAGTAGTAGCAGTAGCAGTAGTGGAAATAGTAGTAGTAGTAGTAGTCATAGTGGTTGGAGAAGTAGTAGGAGTAGCAGCAGCCACAACAGTAGTCGCATTGGTAGTAGTAGTGGTAGGATTGGTAGTAAAAGTAATATTAGCAGAAATAGTTTCAGTAGTACTAGTAGTTGTTGTTGTTGTAATAGCAGTAGTTGCAATAGTAGTAGTAATAGCAGTAGTAGGAGTACTAGTAGTAGAAGTAGTAGCAGTAGTGGACGTAGTAGCAGCAGTAGTAGTAGTAGCGATAGTAGCAGAAGTAGCAATAGCAGCAGCAGTAGTACAAGTACAAGTCACAGTTTTAGTAGTTGAGGTAGAAGTATAATTTACGGCAGCAGTAGCAGTATTAACAACAGTTGCAGCAATAGTAGTAGTAGTTGTTATTGTAGCTATAGTAGTAGTCGTAGTAATAGTAGTTGCAGTAGTAGCCGTAGTAGCAGTTGTAATAGTGGTAATAGAAGTAGCAGTAGTAGTCATAGTTGCCGTAGTAATAGAAGTTGTGGTAGTAGTGGAAGTAGTTGGGGAATAAGTAGTAGTAGTAGCAATAGTAGTAGCAGTTGTTGTGGCAGTAGTAGTAGTTGCAGTTGTAGTAGTAGTAGGCGAAGTACTTGTAGGATTAGCAGTAGTAGTTGGAGAAGTATTTGCAGTAGTAGCAGAAGTAGTAATCGTATTAGTAGTTGTAGTAGTAGTACTATTAGTACTGGTAGTAGTAGCAACAGCAGTAGCTGCGGTAGCAAAAGCAATAGTAGTTGTTGTGGTAATAGCAGCAGCTGCAGTAGTAGCACTAATCGCAGTTATAGTTGTAGAAGTAGCAGCAGTAGTAGTAGTTGGCAATAATAGCAGTAGTAGTTGTAGTAGTAGTA
Organism: Trichopus zeylanicus subsp. travancoricus; assembly: GCA_005019695.1. Classification (NCBI taxonomy): domain Eukaryota; kingdom Viridiplantae; phylum Streptophyta; class Magnoliopsida; order Dioscoreales; family Dioscoreaceae; genus Trichopus; species Trichopus zeylanicus. Next base: position 186,398 of record RXID01020762.1, on the reverse strand, counting down.
GTAGTAGTAATAGTAGTTATAGTAGCAGTAGCAGCAGTAGTAGTTATTGTTGTTGTTGTAGTAGCAGTAATAGTAGGAATAGTAGTAGCAGCAGTAGTCGTTGTTGTCGTTGTAGAAGCTGTAGCAATAGTAGTAGTTGTTGTTGTTGTTAGAGTTGTAGTAGTTGTAATAGTAGTAGCAGAAGTAAGTGTCGTAGTAGTAGTAGTCATCGTAGTAGTTGTTGTAGTAGAAGTAATAATAGTAGAAGTTGGAGTAGTAGTAACATTAGTAGTAGTAGCAATATCAGCGGTAACATAGGCAACAGTTGTAGCAAAAATTGCAGTAGTAGCAGTAGTAGTAGTAGTAGTAGTAGTGGTAGTAAAATTAGTGGTAGTTGTAGTAGTGGCAGGAGCAGTAGTAGCAGTAGTAGTGGTAGCAATAGTAGAAGCTTTAGTAGTAGTAGCAGTAGTTGTAATAGTAGTAGAAGCTTTAGTGGCAGTAGTAGTAGTTGTAGTGGTAGTAGAACTAGTTGTAGTTGTAGTTGTAGCAGTAGTTGTAGTGGTAGTTGGATTTGTAGCAAAAATAATTATAGTAGTAGTAGCGGTAGTAGCGGTAGAAATTGTAGAAGTAGTAGTAGAAGTCGTAGTAGAGTCGTAGTAGTAGTAGTACCGGCAACAGCAGTGGTAGTAGTAGTCGTAGTTGTTGCAGTAGCAGTAGTAGTCATACTTGTAGTAGTAGCAGTGGTGGTGGTAGTAGGAGAAGTAGTAGTAGTAGCAGTAGTCACTATTGCTGTAGTAGTGGTAGTAGTAGCAGTTGTATTAGGAGTAGTAGTAGAAGTAACTATTGTAGCAGTAGTTGCAATAGTAGTAGTAGTAGTAGTAGCAGTAGTAGTAGTAAAAGTAGTAGTGGCAATTGTGGTAGTAGTAGTGGTTGTAGTAAAAGTAGCAGCAACCGCAGCAGCAGCGTTAGTAGTAGTGCAAATAGTATTAGCAGAAGTAATAGTAGTAGTACCAGTAGTATTAGGATTAGTAGTAGTAGTAGTAGGAGAAGTAGTAGTTGTAGCAGCAGTGGCAGTAGTATTGGTACTAGTAGTAGAATTTTCTGTGCAGTCATAATAGTAGTAGTAGCTAGAGCATTAGTAGTACTAGTAGTATTAGGGGTAGAAGTAGCAGTAGCTATAGAAGTAGTAGTAGCAGCAGTAGCTGTAGCTGTAGTTAAAGTAGTAATAGTAGTAGAAATGGTAGAAGAAGTCGCAATCATTGTAGTGGTCGAAGTAGTTGCAGAGGTAGTAGTATTATAATCGTAGTAGCAGTAGCAGCAGTAGTAGTGGAAATAGTAGTAGTAATTGTTATCGAAGAAGTAGTATTCATAGTCTTAGTGGAAATACTTGTAGTAGCTATGGTAGTTGCAGCAATAGTTGTATCTACAGTAGTAGAACTAGTTGTAGTTGTATTAGCAATAGTAGTAGTCATTGGAGTAGTAGTAGTTATCATTCTAGCGACAGTAGCAGTAGTAGTAGTAGAAGTATAAGTTGTAGTAGTAGCAGTAGTAATTTTATTGGCAGTCAAATTAGTGGTCGAAGTAGCCGAAGTAGTAGGAGTTGTTGTTGTTGTAGTAGTGGTTGTGGTTGACGTAGTAGCACTAGTAGTAGCAGTAGCTGTCGTTGTAGTAGTAGGAACAGCAGCAACAGTAGTAGAAGTAGTAATAGAACTAGAACTACTAGTAGTAGTAATAGTAGTAGTAGTAGTAATAGTAGTAATAGTAGTAATGGTAGCAGTAATATTTGTAGTAGCAGTAGTAGTAATAGCGACATTAGTATTTGTTGGAGTAGCAGAAGTAGTAGTAGTAGCAGCAGCACCATTAGTAGCATTAGTAGTTGCTGTAGTAGTTGTAGTGGTAGCAGTCGCAACAGTAGTAGTAGTCGCAGTAATAGCAGCAAGTGTAGTAGTAGTAGTAGTTATAGCCGCAGTCATAGTAGTAGTAGTAGTTATTGTAGTTGTAGTAGTAGCAGTATTAGTAGTAGCAGTAGCAGTAGTAGTAGGAGGAGAAGTAGTAGTGGTAGTAGTTGTTGTTGTTGTATAGTACTAGTAGTTGTAGCAATAGTAGCAATAGTTGTAGCAGTAGGACTAGTAGTAGTAGAGCAGCGGTAGTAGCAGTAGTAGTTGTGGTAGTAGTAATAGTAGTATTAGTAGTAGTTTCAGTAGCAACAGCCGTAGTAGTAGTAGTAGTATTAGTTGTTGTAATAGTACTAGTTAGCTGTAGTAATAGTGATAGTAGTAGTAGTAGCAATAGCAGTAGTGGTGGTGGTAAGTGTAGTTGTTGTAGTAGCAGTAGCGATAGTAGCATCAGTAGCAGTAATAGTAGTAGTAGTCGCAACATTAGCACTAATAGTAGTAGTAGCCGTAGCAGCACTAGCAGTAGTAATTACACTTGTTGTAGTGGTAGTAGTAGAAGAAGTAGCTTTTGTTGTAATAGTAGTAGTAGCAGTACTTTTTGTAGTAATGTTGGTAATAGTATTAGTAGTCATTGTAGTAGCAGTAGTAGAAGCAGCAGCAGTAGTAGTAGTAATATTAGTCATTGCAAAAGTTGTAGTTGTAGTAATAGTAGCAGTAGCAATAATAGTAGTACTAGTGTTAGTAATAGTTGTTGTAGTTGTAGTAGTAGAACTAGTAATAGTTGAAGTAGAATTGGTAGCAGAAGTTGAAGTAGCAGTTGCAGCAGTAGTAGTTGGAGTAGTAGTAGTAGAAGCAATAGCACTAGTTGAAGTAGTAATAGTTGTACTAGTCGCAGTAGTAGCAGCAGGAGTAGTAGTAGCAGAAGTAGTAGTAGTTGTAGCAGTAGCAGTCGTACCATTCGTAGTAGTCATAGAAGTAGTAGCAAAAGTCGCGTTAGTAGCAGTAGTAGTAGCAGTAGTAGTAATAGCATCAATAGTTGTTGTAGAAGTAGCCGTTGCAGTAGTATTAATAGTAGCAGCAGTGGTAGGAGGAGGAGGAGGAACAACAGCGGTAGTAGTAGCAGCAGTGTAGTAGCAGTAGTAGTAGCAGTAGGACTAGTAGCAGCAGTAGTAGTAATAATACTAGGAGCAGTAGTTGCGGTAGTAGGGGTAACAACCATAGTTGTAGTGGTAGAAGTAGTAGTAGTTGCAGTGGTAGTTGGAGTATTAATCGTAGTAGGACAGGTTGTGGTAGTAATTGTAGTTGTAGTTGTAGTGGCAGTTACAGGAGCTACAGTAGTTGTTGTAGTAGAAGTAGTGGTAGTAGGAACAAGAGTGGTAGTTGTAGTGGTAGTAGTAGTAGTGAAAGTACTAGTACTAGCAGTAGTAGTAGTTGGAGAGATATTAATAGATGTAGTAGTAGCAGCAACAGTAGTAGTAGGAGTAGTTGTCGTAGGAGCAAAAGCAGTAGTAGGAGTAGCAATTGCAGTAGGAGAAGCTGAAGTAGTTGTAGTCACAGTTGTAGTAGGAGTATCATTAATAAAAATAATAGTAGTAGTAGTCACAGTAGTAGTAGCAGTAGTAGTTATTGTCATTGTAGTAGAAGTAGTAGTAGTTGTTATAGTAGTAATAGATGTAGCAATAGTAGCAGTAGTAGTTGTTGTTGTTATAGTAATCATAGTGGTCATAGTACTAGTGGCATTAGTACTAGTACTAGTACTAGTAGCAGCAGTAGTAGCAGTAGCAGTAGGAGAAATAGTAGTGGCAACAGTAGCAATTGTAGTAATAGTAGCAGGAATAGTAGTACTTGTATTAGTAATAGTAGTAGTGGTAGTAGCAGCATCAGTGGTAGTCACAATAGTTGCAGTAGTAGCAGTAGAAGTACCACAGAAGTAGCCATAGTAGCAACAACAGTAGTTCTTGTTGTAGTAGTCGTAGTGGCAGTCTAGTAATAGTAGTTCCAGCAGTAGCCGTACTAGCAGTTGTAGTAGTGGTAGCAGAAGTAGCAATAGTAGCCATAGTAGCAGTTGTAGTAGAAGTAGTGGTAGTAGTGGTAGTAGTAGGAGTTGTAGTAGTTGTAGTAGTAGTGGTAATACAGGTAGTAGTAGAAGTAGTAGTAGCACTATAATTTTTTGTAGTAGTAGTTGGATTAGTAATTATAGTAGCAGAGGTAGTGGTAGTAGTAGAAGTAGTTGCAGTTGGAGTGGTAGTATCAGTAGTAGTAGCCGCAGTTGCAGCAATAGTAGTAGTTGTATTGGCAGTAGTAGTTGTTATTGTTGTAGTGGTAGTAGTTGTCATAGCAGTAGTGGTACTAGAAGCAATAATAGTAGTAGTAGTAGTAGTATTGGTAGCAGGAGCAGTGGTACTAGCGTAGCAGTGGCAACAACAGCAGTAGTAGCAGTTATAGTAGAAATAGCGTTAGTTGTAGTAGTAGCAATAGTAGCAATAATAGTAGTATTTGTTGTAGCAATAGCAGTACCAGAAGTAGTAGTAGTAGCAATAGAAGGAGTAGTAGTAGTGGTAGTGGCAGTTGCAATAGTAGTAGTAGTAGTAGTAGTAGTAGTAGCAGCAGCAGCAGCAGCAGTAGTGGCAGAAGCAGTAGTAGTAATAGCAGTAGTACTAGTTGTAGTTGTAGTCACAGTAGCGATAGTAGTAGTAGTAGTAGCAGTAGTTGTAGTAGTATTAATTATAGTAGTTGAACTATGCGAAGTTGTAGTAGCAGTGGTAGCAGTAGTAGTGGCAGTGCTAGTAGTAGTAGTAGTAGTAGTAGTAGTAGTAGTAGTAGCCCTAGTAGGAGTTGTAGTAGTAGTTGTAGTATTACTAGCAGTAGTAGCAGCAGCAGCAATAGTAGTAGGAGAAGAAGTAGTAGTAGAAACAGTAGCAGTTGGAGAAGTCATTGCGGTATCAGTAGCAGCAGTAGTAGTATTTGTATTAGTGGAAGTGGTTGTAGTATTAGTAGCAGTAGTAGTACTAGCAGCAGTAGTGGTGGTGTAGTAGTAGCAGTAGTAGTAGCAGAAGTTGTAAAAGGAGAAGTTGTATTTGAAGCTGCAGTAGTAGTAGTTATACAAGTAGTATTAGCAATAGAAGTAGTAGTAGTTGTGGTCGTAGGAGAAGTAGAATTTGCAATTGCAGTAGCTGTAGTAGTAGAAAATATAGTAGCAGTAACAGAAATTCTTGTCGTAGTAGTAGTTGTTGTTGCAGTAGTAGTATTACTAGTAATAGTTGTTGTTGTAGTTGTTGTAGTAGTAGTAGTTATAGTAGTAATAGTATTAGTACTAGTAGTAGTAGTACTAGTAGTGCAATAGTAGCAAAAGTAGTGGTAGTAGTAGCAGTAGCAGTACAAGTAGTTGAAGGGGTAGTACTCCTAGTATTAGTAGCAGTAGTAGTATTAGCAACAGTAGTAGTGGATGTAGTAGTAGCAGTACTATTAGCAGAAATAGTAAAAGGAGATGTTGTATTTGAAGCTGTAGCAGTAGGAGCTATAGAAGTAGTAGTAGTGGTAGTAGTAGAAGTCGCAGTTGCAGTTGTTATAGAAGAAAAAAAAGTATTAGTAGTAGAAAAACTACTACTAGTAGTAGTAGTGGTTGTTGTTGTTGTTGTAGTAGTAATAGTAGCACTAATAGTTGTAGTAGTAGTAGTAGTAGTAGTGGTAGTAGTGGTAGTAGTTATGATAGTAGCGGAACTAGTTGTAGTAGTAGTAGTAGTAGTAGTAGCAATTGTAGCTGCAGTAGTTCTAGTAATAGTAGTAGTTGTTGTTGTTGTAGCAATACTAGAAGTAGTAATAGTACTAGTAATACTAGTAGTAGCAGTAGTTGTAGCAGAAGTAGTAGTAGTAGCAGTAGTATTAGCAGGAGTAGGAGCAGTAGTGTTAGTCAGAGTAGTAGAAGTTGTAGTACTAGTAGTTGTAATAGGAGCAGTAGTAGCAGGAGCAACAGAAGTAGCAGTAGTATCAGTAGTCGCAGTAGTAGAAACAACATTAGTAGTAGTAGTAGGATTAACAGTAGTAGTAGCGGTACTAGTAGTCGGAGTAGTAGAATAGTTGTAGAAGTAATAGTAGTAGTAGTAATAGTAGTAGTAGTAGTAGTAGTAGTAGTAGTAGTAGTAGTAGTAGTAGTAGTAGCAGTAGTACCAGTAGTAGTAGTAGCAGCAGCAGTTGTTGTAGTAGTAGAAGTAGTAGAAGCAACAGAAGTAGTCGGAGAAGTAGTAGTAGTTTTGCAGAAGTCGAAGTAGTAGTAGTAGTAATAGTACTAGTAGTAGTAGTAGTACTTGTAGCAGTACTAGTAGCAGTAGCAGTAGTAATAGGAGTAGAAGTAGTACTAGTAGAAAGAGTTGTAGTTGTAGCAATAGCCATATTAGAAGTAGCAGTAGTCATTGTCGCACTAGTTGCAGAAGTAGAAGTAGTAGTCGTAGAAAAAAAAGTATTAGCCGTAGTAGTAATAGTAATAGCAACAACATTAGTAGTATGGGGAGGAGAAGACATAGTAGTTGCAGAAGTAGTAGTAGTAGTAGTAGTAGTAGTAGTAGTAGAAGCAATAGTAGTAGCAGTATTAGTAGTAGTAGTAGTAGTAGTTGGAGTAGTAGTAGCAGCAGCAGTGGTTGCAGTAGTTGTAGTATTAGCAGTAGTTGTTGCAGTTGGAGCTCCTGCAATAGCAGTCGTAGCAACAGTAGTAGTAGTAATAGTAGTAGTAATAGTATTTTCAATAGTTGTCGTAGTGGCAGTAGTAATATTGGGAGTAGTAGCAGTAGCAGTAGAAGTAGTAGTAGTAGTAGTAGCAGTATTAGTAGTGGATGTAGTAATAGAAATCGTAGTCGCAGCAACAACAGTAGTAGTAGCAGCAGCAGCTATAGTAGTAGTTGCAGTAGTAGAAGTAGCAGTAGTTATAGTAGTTGCAGTAGCAGCAGCAGCAGTAGTAGTAGGTGAAGTAGCAATAGTTCTTATTATAGTAGAAGTAGTAGTAGTCATTGTTGTTGTAGTAGTAGTTATAATAGTAGTACTAGTAGTAGCTGTAGTTGTAAAAGTAGTAGTAGTAGTAGTAGTAGTAGTAGTTATAGTAGCAGTAGAAGCATGAGTAGTAGTAGTAATAGTGGAGTAGTAATAGTAGTAGTAAAAGTAGTAATAGTGGTCGTAGTTGTAGTAGTAGTTGCTGTTGTAGTTGTAGCAATAGTAATAGTAGTAGTAGTCATGGTTGTGATATTAGTAGTAGTAGCAAAAGAAGTAGTAGTAGTAGTAGTATTAGTATGAGTAGTAGTAGTAGTAGTAGGAGGAGGAGGAGGAGGAAGAGGAGTAGTAGTAGTAGTCATAGTAGGAGTGTAGTTGCGGTAATAGGAGGAGTAGTAGTTGGGCAGTAGGAGTAGAAGTACTAGGAGTGTTACGAGGAGTAGTAGTAGTAGTAGTATGTGTTGTAGGGGTATTAGCATAGTACTAGTAGTAGTAGTATGTGTTGTAGTGGTGGTGGTAGTAGGAGTAGTAGGAGTAATAGTAGGATAAATAGTAGGATTTGTTGTAGTTGTTGGAGTACTAGTAGTAGTTGTAGAAGGAGTAGGACTAGTGGTACTAGTGGCAGAAGTTGTAGTGAAAGTATTAGTAATAGTAGTAGTAGTAGTAGTAATAGTAGTACAAGTGGTAGTAGAAGTAAAAGTTTTTGAAGTACCAACAACAGTTGTTTTAGTAGTAGTAATTGTAGAATTAGTAGTAGTTGCAGTTGTAGTAGCAGCAATATTAGTAGGAGTAGTAGTAGTAGTAGTAGTAGTCATGGTAGTAGTTGGAGTAGTAGTGGGAGTCAGAGTTGGAGTTGGGAGTTATAGTAGGAGTTGTAGTAGTAGTAATAGTAGTTGAAATAAAATCAACAGTACTAGTAGTAGTTGTTGTTGTTGTAGTAGTGGAAGTGGTTGTGGCAATTGTAGCAGTTGTAGTAGAAGCAACAATTGCATTAATAGTTGTAACTGTAGAAGTTGTTGTTGTTGTTGTTGTTGTTGTAGTAGTAGTACTGTTACTAGGAGTTGTAGTCGAGGTAGTAGTTGGAGTTGTAGCTATTCAAGTAGTGGTAGCAGCAGTAGTTGCAGCAGGAGCAGATGTTGTAGTAGTTATTATTATTGTTGTAGTAGTAGTAGCGTTGGCAATAGTAGTTGTAGCAGTAGTAGTAGGTGTAGTAGTTGTAGTATTCGTAGTGGCAGTTGTAGTAGCATTAGTAGTAGTTGTAGGAGTAGTAGTTGTAATTGTAGTAGCAGTTGTAGTTGTAGTAGTAATAGTATTATTATTAGTAGTAGTAGTAGTAGTAGTGGTAGTAGTAGTAGTAGGTGTTGTAGTAGTAGGAGTACGAGTAGTAGTAGTAAGTGTAGTAGTAGTAGGAGGAGTTGGAGTAGTAGTAGTAGTAGTAGTAGTAGTGGTAGTAGCTGTAGTATTAGTGTTAGTAGTAGGAGTTTTAGTTGTTGGAGTAGTAACAGTGGTTGTCATAGTAGTAGTAGTAGTTGGAGTGGTAGTAATACTAGTATTTGTAGTAGGAGTAGGAGTAGGAGTTGGAGTGGGACTAAAATTAGCCGTAGTAGGAGAGGGAGTAGATGTAGTAGAAGTGTTAGTAGTTGTAGTAGCAGTCAGAGTTGGAGTAGAATTAGTAGTAGTAATAGTAGTAGGAGTAGGAGTACTAGTAGTAGTAATAGTAGTAGTAGTAGTAGTAGTAGCAGTTGCAATAGCTGCAGTTGTTGTAGTTGTAGTCGTAGTTGGATTTGGAGTTAGAGTAGGAATAGTAGTAGTTGTAGCAGTAGTAGTAGAAGAAGTAATAGTTGTTGTAATTGTAATATTAGTGACAGTAGTAATAGAGCAGCAGCAGTAGTAGTATTAGTAGTAGCAGCAACCTGCAGTAGTAGAAGTTGTAGTAGTAGTCGTCGTAATAGTAGTAGTAGTAGTAATAGTACTAGTAACAGCAATAGTAATTGTAGCAGTTGTTGAAGCTGAAGCAGTAGTTGTAATACAAGCAGCAGCAGGAGTAGTAGTTCTTGGAGGAGGAGTAGTAGTAGTAATAGTAGTAATAGTAATATTAGTAACAATAGTAATGGGGGTAATAGTTGTATTAGTAGTAGTAGCAATAGTATTAGTAGTTGTAGTAGTCGTAGTAGCAGCAACAGCAATAGCAGCAGAAGTAGTAACAGTAGTATTAGCAGTAGTGGTAGTAGTAGGAGTAGTAGTAGCATATTAGTAGTGGTAGTAGTCGTAGTAGTAGTAATAGTTTTAATAATATTAGTCGTTGTCGTTGTGGTAGTAATAGTAGTCATGGCAGAAGTAATAGTAGTAGTAGTAGTAGTAGTAATAGTTTTAATAATATTAGTCGTTGTCGTTGTGGTAGTAGTAGTAGTCGTAGCAGAAGTAATAGTAAAAGTAATAGTAGTAGTAATAATAGTTGTAGTATTAGTAGTAGTAGGAGTAGTAGGAGTAGCAGCAGTAGTAGCAGTAGTAGTACTAGCAATTGATTGAGTAGCAGAAGTAGTAGTAATAGTATTAATAGTAGTAATAGTATTAGTAGTAGTAGATGAAGTAGTGCTAGTGGTAGAAGCAGCAACAACAACAATAGTAGTAGTAGTAATAATAATAGTAGACTTCTAATTTTGGTTGTAGTAGTAGTAGAAGTCATGGTAGTAGTAGCAGTAGTAGTGGTAGTTATTATTGTTGTCGAAGTAGGTAGTAGGAGTTGCGGTAGTAGTAGTAGTTGTTGTTGTTGTGTTGTTGTTGTAATAGTAGCTATAGTTGTTGGAGGAGTTGGAGTAGGTGTAGCAATAGGACTAGTAGTAGTTGCAGTAGGGGCGGTAGTAGTAGTATGAGTTGTAGTAGCAGTAGTGGTGGTAGTATTCGTAGTAGTAGTAGTAGCAGTAGTGGAAGGACTAGTAGTGTACTTGTAGTAATGTAGTAGTAGTCTTATTAATTGTAGTAGTAGCAGTAGTAGCAGTAGTAGTAGTCAAAGTGGTAGTAGTGGTAGTAGTGGTGATAGTAGTAGTAGTAGTAGTATTAATAGTAGCAGTAGTTGCAGTAGTAGTAGTGGTAGGAGCAGTAATTGCAGTAGTAGTAGTCATAATAGTAATAGTAGTAAGAGTAGTAGTAGAAGTGCTACTACTACTAATACTATGAGTACTACTTCCACTACTAATACTGCCACTGCTACTACTACTATGACTTCAACTACCGCTATTGCTAGTCCTACCCCTATTGCTACAACTCCTACTAATTCAACTACTATGAATTCTACAACCGCTACTGCTAGTCCTATGACTATTACTATTGCTCCTCCTCCTCCTCCTACTACTACTACTCGTACTACTACTCCTACAACTATTCCTTCTCCGACACGTATTCCTACTACTACTCCCACTACAACCACTACTACTAATACTATTACTACTACTGCAACAACTACTACTATGACTACTACTACTACTACTAGTTCTACTTCTATGGCTACTACTTCTGCTACTAGTAGTACTACTACCACTACAACTCCTGCTATTGCTACTACTACTACTGCTACAACTACAGCTGTTGTTGTTGCTGCTACTGCAATTATTACTCCTTCTATTGCTACTATTACTACTGCTACTATTTCTACTACTATTACTACTACTACTACTACCACTACTACCACTACTACCACTGCTATAGCTCTTGTTGTTGCTGCTACTATTACAGCTAATATGACTATGACTATTACTACTACTGCGGCTGCTATAATACTACTGCTGCTGCTGCTGCTATAGGTATTACTACTGCAACTGCTATTCCTAATACAACTACAACTAGTACTACTACTACTACTACTACTACTGTTGTTGCTGCTGCTGCTACTAATACTACTACTACTACTACTACTACTACTACTACTACAACAACAACAACAACAACTACTACTACTACTTCTATGACTACTACTACTACAATTGCTACTAGTACTAACACTTCTACTGTAACTACTACTGCAACTACTACTACTACTACAACCACTATGACTACTACTATTACGACTGCTACTAATACTAATACTCCTATTACTACTACTACTAGTACTATTGCTACTACTGCTGCTGCTGCGAGTGTTGTTGTTGCTTCTAATGCTGCTTCTTCTACTACTACTCTTACTACTATTACTGCTTCTGTTACTACAACTACTGCTACTCCGACTAATACTGCTGCGGCTAATGCTATTGCTGCTACTACTAATATTTCTACTAATACTATTAATACTACTACTAGTACTAGTACTACTAGCACTACTACTACTATTATTGCTACTAGCACTATGACTAGTTCTACAAGTGCGTCTATGACTGATACTAGTACTACGTCTACTACTACTAATACTCCGATGAGTATAACAACAACAACTACTACAACTCCTTCTGCTACTACTACTACTACTACTATGATGATTACAACTATTACTTCTACGGCAACTACTACAACTACTACTACCGCTACTACTATTATAGTACCTTTACAACTACTATTGCACTACTACTACAACTACCACTACTAGCACTACTACTTCTCCAATAATTACTACTGCTACTACTGCTACTACTACTGCTACTATTACTACTACTACTACTACTATAACAACTACCACTACTACTACTGCTACTATTACTACTAATAATTCTGGTACTACTACTTTTACAACGACTACTACTACTACTACTGCATCTACTATTACTACTACTACTATTACTACTATTACAACAACTACTACTAGTACTACTACTGAAATTGCTACAACAAGTACTACTACTACTACTATTGAGACTGCTACTACTCTTGCTACTACTACTCTTACAGCCACTGTTTCTTCTGCTGCTACTAATACTACTATTTTTTCTACTTCTCCTACTAATACTACTATTCATTCTACCTCTACTAGTACTGCTACTGCTACTACTACGTCTACTACTACTAGTAGTTTTGCTGTACCTACTGCTACTATTACACAACTACTACAACTACAACTAATAGCATCGCTACTACTCCAACAACTGCTACAATTACTGCTAGTAATACTACGACTACTTCTACTACAACTACTACAACTACTCCTATTGCTGCTACTACTACTCCAACTACTACTACTACTACAACTACTATTGCTACTACTACTACTCCAATAACTGCTCCTGCTCCTGCTCCTGCTGCTACTACTCCTACTACTACTACTACTACTCCTACTACTCTAACTACTACTACTACTCCAACTTCTAATACTACTACCACTACAACTACCACTACAACTGCTCCTATTGCTACTACAACTCCTACCACTACTACTACTACTACTACTACTACTACTACTACTAATACCAGTCCTGCAACTTCTACTACTCTACGACTAACTACTCCACTGCTCATCGTCACTACAACGCCAACTAATACGTCTAGTCTACGTAAAACGACTACACTACTACTACTTCCACTTCTACAATTCCTCCACCTACTACTACTACAACCAAAACTACAACTGCTACTACTTCTACTACAACTACTTCTTCTACTACTACTACTACTACTACTCTGACTCCTACTCCTTATGCTACTCCTACTACTAGTTCTTCTGCCACACCTACTACTACAACAACTACTTCTACTACTACTACAACGATTACTGCTATTGTTACTATTCCTGAAAATTTTGCTACTGCTACTAATATTACTACTACTACTATTGCTGCAGTTCCTACTTCTACTACCCTACTGCTACAACTCCTAATGCCACTACTATTACTACTACTACTCCAACTACTACTACTACTTCTACAATCACGCTACTTTTTTTGCTACTCATACTACTACTACTCCTACTAGAACTAATACTACGACTACAACTACCACTACTACTACTGTTGCTACTCCTACAGCTACTCCTACTCCTACACCTACCCCTCCTACTGCTACTACTGCTGCTGCTGCTACAACTACTACTACTACTTCTACTACTACAACTACTATTGCTACTATTCGTACTACTACTACTACTATTACTACTACTACTACTACTACTACTACTACTAATACTAATACTACTACTACTAGTAGTAGTACTTCTACTACTTCTACAACGCCTACTACTGCCACTACTATGACTACTACTACTTCTACAATAATAAAAATGATAACAACAACAACTACTACAAGTATTTCTGATGCTACCACTGCAACTATTACTACTACTGCTACTACTGCTCCTACTACTACTTTTGCTACTTTTACTACCACTACTACTATTACTAGTACTACTACCGCTGCTATTACTACTACTACCACAACTACTACTATTGCAATGACTACTACTACTACTAATACTACTCCTGCTTCTACTAGCAGTAGTACTAATACTAGTACAACTTCTACTGCTACTATTATTACTACTGCTACCACTACTAGTTCAACTTCTATTGCTACTACTACAGCTACTTTTACTACTACTGCTGCTACTACTACAATTACTGCTGCTATTAATACTACTATTTCTGCTACTCCTACTACTACTACAACTACTGCTGCTTCTACTACTGTTACAACCACTGCTGCTATTAATACTACTACTTCTGCTACTCCTACTACTACTACTACTATTACTACTACTACGACTCCTACTACAATTACTACTCCTAACACTCAAACTACAACTACTACTATGACTGCTGGTGCTGCTACTAGCACTACTACTACTACTAATACTACTACTATTGCTACAACTGCAACTACTACTATTAATACAACTACTAAGACTCCTACTTGTACTACTACTGCTGCAGCTGCGGCTATCACTGCTACTACTACTACAACAACAACTACTACTTTAAGAATAACAACAACAACAAGAACAACAACTACTACTACTACTACTACTACTATTCTGATTGTTTCTGCTATATTACTTCTACTACTCCTACTACTACCACAACTACAACTCCTACTGCTCCTATTGCTACTCCTACTACAACAACTCCTATTGCTACTACTACTACTACAACTACTACTAATACTACTACTACTAAAGTTACTACTGCTACTACTACTACTACTATTACTACTACTACTACTACTACTACTACCACTACTACTAATACTACGACAACTGCTACAACAACAACAACAACTACTACTACTACTACTACTACTAGTAGTAATACTACTACTACTACTACTGCCACTACTACTAATACTACTACAACTGCTACAACAACAACAACAACAACAACTACTACTACTACTAGTATTACTACTACTACTACTACTACAACAACAACAACAACAACAACAACAACAACAACAACTACTAATACTACTACTACTACTACCGCTACAACTACTTCGACTACTAGTACAATTGCTACTATTACTGCTCCTACTACTACGGATACTACTGCTACTAATACTAACACCACCACTACTACTACTACTACTACTAGAGTTATTGTTACTACTACTAACACCACCATTACTACTACTACTGGAACTACTAATACTAATACTCCTACTACTACTACTAGTACTACTACTACTGCTAGTCCTACTACTACAACTACTACTAACACTACTACGACTTCTATGACTAGTACTCCGACTACTACTAGCACTACACTCCTCCTACTACTACTACTGCTTGTACTACTACTACTACTACTCCGACTACTCCTACTACAACTGTTACTAATACTACTATTACTGGTACTGTTACTACTACTACTACTACTACTACTACTACTACTACTGCTAGTACTACTGCTACTACTACTACTACTACTACTACTACTACTACTACTACTACTACTATTAGTACCACTACTTACACTACTACTATTAGTACTCCTACTACTACTACTACTACTACTATTACTAGTACTATAGGAGCTGCAGTAGTAGCAGTACTAGTTGTAGCATTAGAAGTTGTCGGAATAGTAATAGTAATAGTATTGGGAAGAGTTGCAGTAGTAGTAGTGGTGCTATCAGTAATAGTAGCAGTAGTAGTAGTGGTGCTATTAGTAGTAGTAGTAGTAGTAGTAAAAGTAGTAGTAACAGCAGCAGCAGCAATAGTAGTTATACTTATACTAGCAGCAACGGCAGGAGTAGTAGAAGTAGTACTTATTGTAGTAGTAATATTAGAAATACTTGTTGTAGTAGTAGTAATAAAAGCAGCAATAGTAGCAGTAGTAATAGTAGTAGCAGTAGCAATAGTAGTAACAGTAGTTGCAGTAGCACTAGTAGCCGTTGGAGCAATAGTAGTAGTAGCAGTAATAGTGGAGGTTATAGTAGTAGTATAATAGTAGCAACACCAGTTGTACTATCAGTAGTAGTAGTACTAGTTGTAGTAATAGTAGCAACAGTAGTTGCAGTAGTTGTAACCGCAATAGTAGTAGTATTTGTCGTAACAGTAGTAAGAGTAGTTGTTTTAGTAGTAGCAATAGTAGTAGAAGGAGAAATTTTGGTAGTGGCAGTACCAGTAGAAGTGGTAGTCGCAGTAGTTGGAGGAGGAGGAGCAATAGTAGGAGTAGAAGCGGCAGCAGCAGCAGCGGTAATAGTAGAAGTAGTAGGAGTAGTAGTAATAGCAGTAGTGTTATTTGTAGTAGTAGTAGTAGTAATAACAGTAATGCTGGTAATAGTAGTGATTGCTATAGAAATAGTTGGAGCAGTAGTAATAGAAGCTGTAGTAGAGGTAGTACTAGTAGTAGTTGTAGCAGTTGCAGAAGTAGCAGAAGTAGCGGTAATGGTGGTAGTAGTAGTAGAAATCGTTGTAGTTGTAGTAGTAGAAGTTGTAGTAGTAGGAGTAGTAGTAGAAGAAGTAGCAGTTGTAGTAGCGAAAGTAGAAGTAGTAGTAGTAGTAGTAATAGGAGTAGTAGAAATAGTAACAGTAGTAATAGCAATAGCAATAGTAGTAGCAGCTCTAGCAGTAGTAGTAGCAATAGTGCTAGCAGTAGTAGTTGTTGTTGTTATTGTTGTTGTAGTAGTAGTAGTAGCAATAGGAGAAGCAATAGTAGTAGTAGTACTAGTAGCAGTAGCTGCAGCATTAGGTGCAGTTGTTGCTATGGTAGTAATAGTAGTTGAAGTCGTTGTGGCAACAATAGCAATAGTAGTAGTTGTTATTGTTGTAGGAGTAGTAGTAGCAATATTAGCAGTAGTAGCAGTAATAGTTATTGTAGTAATTGCAGTTGTAGGAGTAGTCGCAGCAGTTGTACTAGCATTTGTAGTAGTAGGATTAGTAGTCATAGCAGTACTAGGACTAGGAATAGAGGTTGTATTAGTCGTAGTAGCATCCGTAGCAGTATTACTACTACTACTGCTACTGTTACTTAT
Organism: Trichopus zeylanicus subsp. travancoricus; assembly: GCA_005019695.1. Lineage (NCBI taxonomy): Eukaryota > Viridiplantae > Streptophyta > Magnoliopsida > Dioscoreales > Dioscoreaceae > Trichopus > Trichopus zeylanicus. Next base: position 170,163 of record RXID01020762.1, on the reverse strand, counting down.
ACAGGTACTAATACTACATCTACTGCTACTACTAATTCTATTATTGCTACAATTGTTAATACTAGCGACGCTACAACATATACTAATACTACTACTACAACTTCTACAACAACAAGAACTACTACTCCATCTCCTCCAACTATTATTGTTGTTACTGCAACAACAGCTACACCTACTACTGATATTGATACTACTCTACTACTACTCCTCCTCCTCCTCCTCCTCCTCCTACTACTACAACTGCACCTACTACAACCACTATTACTGCTACTAATGCTACTACCATTACTACTACTACTACTGTTGCTGCTACTGCTACAAATTTTGATATTACTACTTCTGCTGGTACAACAAATACTGCTATTACTATTATAGCTACTGCCTCTACTACTATTTCTCAAAATACTTATCCTACTATTACTACTTCTACTACTACTACTATTACAACTACTCTTCTACTACTACTAATAATAATAATAATACTATTACAACAGCTACTAGTACTATGACTAATACTGCTATTGCTCCAACTAACACTGCTACCACTACTACTATTACTAGCAATACTACTCCTACTACCACTACTCCTAACACTCCTACTACAACCACTACTACTACTTCTGTTACAACTACTACTTCGGCTACTACAACTACCGCTACTACTGCTACTGTTACTACAACTATTTCGACAACTAACACTACTGCAACTACTACTACTACTGTGACGGCTATTATTAATACTACTACTGTTGCTCCAACAACCACAACTACCACCACTAATATTACTACTTCTACAACTACTACTATTTCTTCTACTGTTGCTACTACTACTACTACTATTCCAACTCCGACTCCAACTACTGCGACTACCACTACACCTACAACTGTGACAACCACCACTACTACTACTACTACAACTACAACTATTCCTACTCCTACTCCAACTCCTACTACTACTACAACTACTACTATTGCAGCTACTGCTACAACAACAACAACTACTACTACTACAAACTACTACTACTACTACTGCACTAATACTACTACTACTACTACTACTACTAATATTATAATACTACCACTAACACTAATATTACAACTGCTGCTGCTATTGCCGCTACCACAAAAACAACAACAACTACTACTACTACAAAGACTATTAGTACTACTACTACTACTACTACTACTGCTACTACAACTACTACTACTTTAACTACTGCTCCTGTTACTGCTACTCCTACTACTACTATGAATACTACTACTACAATGACTACTACTGCAACAATAACAACTACTACACCTATTACTACTATTACTACTGCTACTGCTACTACTATTGCTACTATTACTACTAGTACTACAGCGACTACTACTAATGTTGCTGCTACTACTACTACTACTCCTATTACTATCACTACCACCACGACTGCTACTACTACTATTAATACTTCTACTACTACTACTACTACTACTACTACTACTACTACTACCAATACTACTGCTACCACTACTCCAACAACTACAACTCCTACGACTTATTCCTACTACAACTCCTAATAATACTACCACTACTCTTACTACTACTACTACAACTAGTAGTCCTACACAAACTCCTACTGCTACTACCACCACCACTACTACTACTACTCCTCCTCCTCCTACAACTACTAATACTAGTATTACTACTACTACTACTACTACTCTTACTACTCCTCCTACTTCTACTACTACAAGTAGTAGTAGTACTACCACTACTTTTTCTACTGCTAATACTACTCCTACTACTACTACTACTACTACTCTTACTACTATTAGTACTACTACTACTACTATTGCTACTGCTACTACTATGAGATCCACTACAACAACAACTACTACTCCTACTATGGGTACGACTACTACTACCACTAACACTACTACTACTTCTTCTTCTTCTTCTACTACTACTACAACTACTACTACTGCTGCTGCTACTACTGTTGCTGCTGCTACTACCCCTACTTATAGTATTATAGATACTGTTACTAATATTACTAGTAATGCCAATACTCCTACTGCTATTGCTACTACTACTACTAATACTACTACTACTACTCCAACTACTACTATTAGTCCTAGCACTCCTACTACTACTACCACTGCTGCTACTAATACTACTACTACTACTACTCCAACTCCTACACCAACAACCACTACTACTCCTACTACTACTATTTCTGCGACTGCTACTAATACTTCTACTAATCCTAATACTCCGACTACCATAACTATTACTACTTCTACTCCTTGCACTCCTACTACTCCTACTGCTACTGCTGGTACTGTTATTACTACTACTACTATTGCGAATACTACTACTGCTACTACTACTGCTACTACTTCTACAACTTCACCCGCTACTACTATTGCTGCTACTGTACGACTACTATTTTTACTATGATGACAAGTACTACAACTACTTCTACAACTTCTATCACTCCTGCAGCTGCTGCTACGGTTGCTACTACTGCTACTACTGGTGCTGAAGCGGTTGCTAATGCTACTACAACTATTTCTACTTCTACAGTTGTTGCTCGTAGAAGTACTATTCTGCTATTACTACTACTACTTCAGCAACTGCTGCTCCTGATGTTATTGTTGCCACTAATACTACAACTACCACTACTTAACCTACTACAACTATTATTGCTACTACTACTACACTACTATTGCTACTGCATCAACAACAACCACTACTAGTACTTATGGTATTATTTTGCTGCTACTACTTCCGCTTCTACTAGTGCTACAACTACTACTGCTATTACTACTACTACTACTACCGCTATTATGACTACTACTACTACTATTGCTACCACTACTATTGCTACTATTGCTACTACTACTATTACTGCTACTACTAGCGTTGTTGCAGCTACTGCTACAACTTCTACCGGTATTGATACTACTACTGCCACCAATACTTCTGCTACTAATGCTATTACTTCTACTACTGCTACTACTACAACTGCTACTACTACTACTACTACTTCTACTACTATTGCTACAACTACTACTATGGCTACTACTATTGTGGCTACTAACACTACTTCCATAACTACTACTACAACTACTACTAGGGCGGTAGTTGTTGTTGCTAGTACTACAACAACAACTACTACAGCTGCTACTACTACTACAACAACTACCTCTTCTGCTACCACTTCTACTGCTATGGCTCCTGCTACTTTTGCTACTACTACTATTGCCACAACTGTTGATATGACCGTTGATACTACTGGAATGACTACTACTATTGCAGCTATTATTATTGTTGCTGCTAATGCTGTAGCTTCTACAAGCACTTCTGCTACTACTTCTACAGCTACTACTACTGCTATTACTGCTGCTACTACTGCTACCATTACCACTGCGGCTACAACTACTACTACAACTTCTACTACTACTTATGTTGCTTTTATTACCACAACTACTACTACTAGTGCTACAGCCAGTAGTAGTACTACTACTACTATTGCTGCTGCAACTGTTGCTCATGTTGTTACTACTACTACTACATCTTCTACTACTGCTACTATTGTTGTTACTGCAGTTGCTGTTATTGCTTCTACAGCTACTACTACTACACTACTACTAGTATTCCAGCCGCTTCTGGTACTACTACAACAGCTGCGACTACTACTACTACTAGAGCTATTGCTACAACTACTATTACTACTACTACTACTCTTGCTACTACTGCTACTACAACAACTACTACTAGCACTACTACTACTGCAACTACCACTATGACTACTCCTACTCCTACTGCTACAACAACAACAACAACAACACTACTACTACTACTACTCCTAACACTACTATTATTACTACAACTATTGCTACTACTACTACAACTACTATAACTATGACTTCAACTACTACTCCTTCCGGTACTACCAATGCTACACCTACTCCTAGTTCTACTATTATTACTATTGAAACTACTACTACTACTAGTACTCCGGCCAGTACTACCACTACTACTACTACTACTACTACTACTACTACTACTACAACTACTACAACTACAACTACTATTACTACTAGGACTACTACTGCTACTACTACCACTACTACTACATCTCTTATTGCTGCTAATATTACTGTTATTATTACTACTACTACTACTATTACTACTACTACTCCTACCTCTCCTCCTAATACTACTACAACTACTGTTACTACTACGACTACTATTGCTACTACGACTAGCACTACTAATACAACTACTGCTACGATTACTACTCCTTCTACTACTACTACTTCTATGGATTCTACCACTACTTCGACTACTAACAACTACAACTTCTTCTACTACTACTAGAATTGCTACTACTAGTACTACTACTACTACTAATACTACTACGACTTGTACTACTACTACTACTACTACTTCACCTAAAACTAATACGACTGTTGCTACTACTACCACTACAACTACTTTTACTATTACTACTACTACTGATGCTGCTGCTGCTGTTACTACACTTACCAATTCTTGTACTACTACTACTGCTACTACTTTTACAACTACTACTGCTACAATTCCTACACCTAATATTACTGCTACTACTTCTACTATTACAACAACAACTACTACTATTAAAACTCCTACTACTTCTACTACTACTACTGCTTCTACTACTTATTTTCCCACTACTAAAACTACTACTACTGCTGGTACAACTAATACAACTTCAACTACTACTGCTACTACTACTACTACTATAGCTGCTGCTGCTACTACTACTACTACTATGCTACAACTAAAACTATTGTCGCTGCTCCTACTGCTACTACTACTACTACAACTACTACTCCCCCTACTCTGACTACAACTACTACGACTATTACAACTACTACCCTGACTCCTACTCTGACTTCTAGATCTACTATAGCTATAACAACTACTACTACTCCTACTACTACTGCATATACTACTACTACGACCACCACTACTACTACAACATCTGCTGCTGCTACTACTGCTGCTGCTGCTGGAAATACTACTTTCGCTGCTACTGCTACTACTACTACTCCTACTCCTACTCCGGCTACTACTACTATGACTACTCCTATTAGTACTGCTATGACTACTACAAGTCCAACTTCTACACCTACTCCAACTCCTACCCCTACTACTACTCTTGCGACTAGAACTACAACTGCTAGAACAACTAATACTACTCCTACTACTGCTGATACTACTGCTACTACTACTGTTACTACTGCTACTATTACTAATGCTACTTTTATAACTACCACTACTGTGACTAGTACTACTAATACTACAATTACTAATACTACTACTACAAATCCTACTCCTGTAGCTACTGCTACAACAACTACTAATACAATTACAACTACTACTGCTACAATAATTATTGCTGCTGCTGTTTCTGCTACTACTACTACTATTACTACTGCTACAACAACAACAACAACTCCAACTGATACTACTATTACTCCTGCTACTACTACTACTACTGCTACTCTTACTGTTACTATTGCTACTATTACTAATGATACTACTATAACTACTACTACTATTACTAGTACTACTAATACTACAATTAGTAATACTACTACTACTAATACTACTGCTGCAGCTTCTTCTACAGCTAGTACTACTACTAATACTACTGTTGCAGCTTCTGCTATAGCCAGTACTACTGCTACTATTGCTGCTGCTGCTGCTGCTACTACTACTACTATTACTATTACTCTTACTACTACTACTACTAATACTACTACTACTACTACTACTAATAATAATATTGCTACTAATCCGACTACTACTACTATTACTACAGCTACTCCAACTCCTATTACTTCTCCTACTACTAGTACTACTACCACTACTACTGCTACTACTACTACTACTACTACTAATAATAATAATAATACAACAACTACTACTACTACTAATAACAATAATAATAATAATTCAACAACTACTTCTACTACATCTACTGCTACTACTTCTACTACAACTACTACTATGACTTCTACAACAACTATTACAGCTGCTACAACAACAACTACTACTACTTCTACTCTGACTTCTACTTCCACTACTACTGCTACTACTACTTCTACTGCTACACCTGCTACCACAACTACTACAATCTCTACTACTACCAAGATAGTTACTACTACTAATACTACTATGACTACAACTAATAGCACTACAACTGCTTCTAATACTACTCGTTCTTCTATTATACTACTACTACTGCAATTGGTACTACTACTACAACTACAACAACTGTTGCTATTACCACTACTACTACAACAACAATAATGACTACTACTGCTATTACAACTACTGCTACTACTGTTACTACCACTACTATTATTACTACTACTACAACTACTGCTACTACAATTACTACCAGTAATACTCCGACTACTACTACTACTACTACTACTACGACTAAAACGAATACGACAATTACAACCACTACTACTCCTACTACAACTACAACTATTTCCAGTACTGCTACTACTGTGACCACTACTACTACTACTACTAGCACTTCTACTACTTCTAGTACTACTACTGCTACTACTATTGCAGCTGCTACTACTACAACTATTTCCAGTACTACTACTACTAGCACTTCTACTACCTCTAATACTACTACTGCTACTACTATTGCAGCTGCTACTTCTACAACAACTACTACGCCTACTACTCTTGTTGCAACTACTACTACTGCTACTATTACAACTGCAACTGCTGCTACTACTACTACCACTACTACTACTACATCAACAACTACAAATGCTACTGCTACTACATTACTTCTACTTCTCCTACTACTAGTCCTACTCCTACACCAACTCCTATTACTTCCACTACTACTTCTACTACTACTTCTATGACCACTACTACACTTCCCCCAACTACTACTGCAACTTCTAATCCAACTACTACTACTAATACTCCTACTACTACTACACCTACTACAACAACTACTACTACAACTACTACAGCTGCTACTACTACTACTACTACTACTAATACTACTACTCCTACTACTATGGCTACAACTACTCTTTCTCCAACTCCTATTGCTACTACTACACCTATAACTACAACACCATATCCTACTACTAATACACCTACTAATACTCCAACTCTGACTCCTACTACTACTACTGCTACCACTACTACCACTACTACTACTGCTACTACTGCTACTTCTACTACTAGTACAATTGCTACTACTGCTACTCCGGCTACTACTACTATTAATACTAAGACTACTACTACTACTACTACTACTACTACTACAACTACTACTACTAATTCTGACACTCTTCTATTTACTACTACTTCTACTGCTACTACTACTACTACTACTACTACTACGACTCCTACTACTACTATTGCTACTAGTACTACCACTACTACTACAACAATAACAACAACAGCAACAACTACTACCACTGCTGCTACTTCTACGACTAGTACAATTGCTACTACTACTACTCCGACTACTACTACTACTACTAATTCTGACACTCTTCATTTTACTACTACTTCTGCTACTACTACTACTACTACTAATACTACTACTACTACTACTACTACTACTACTACTACTACTACTACTACTACTACTACTACTACTACTACTACTACTACAGCTACTACTACTACACTCTTACTACTACTACTACTACTACTACTACTACTACTACTACTACTCCTCTTGTTGCTGCTACTACGACTACTAGTACTACTGCTACTACTACTACTACTACTACACCCCTCCTACTACTACTAATACTACTACTGCTGCTACTACTACTACTACACTCCTACAACAACAACAACAACAACAACAACAACTACTACTACTACTACTACTACTAATACTACTACTACTACTACTAGTACTTCTTCTTCTTCTTCTTCTTCTTCTTCTTCTACTGCTACTGCTACTACTACTACTACTTCTACTCCTACTACCACTACTCCTACCGCAACTACTACTACTACTTCTAATACTGCTACTACAACTACTACTACTACTTCTATTACTACTACTACAGCTACTACTACTAGACAACAGTTAGAACAACCTCAACTAGTACTAATACTACTCCTACAACTACTACTATTACTACTACTACTCGTCCTCCTACTACCACTCCAACTACAGAGGTTGATATTGCAGCTACTGCTACTACTACTACTACTACTACTGCTATTACTACTACTGCTACCACTATTAGTATCGTTGTTGTTGATGTTGCTACTACAGTTGATGTTGCTGCTACTACTACTGCTACTCCTACTGCTACTACAACTCCAGCTGCTACTACTACTTCTGCTATTACTACTCCTACTCCACCTCCCACTACTTCTACCACACCTCCTACTCCTACTACCCCTACTCCAACTACTACTACTACTACTACTACTACTACTAAAACTACTTATACTACAATTACTACTGCTATAACTATTACTACAACTACAATAACTACTCCTACTACTGCTGGTACTACTACAACTAATAGTAACACTACTAGTACTACCACTACAACTCCTACTACTAAACCTATTTATACTACTACTACTACTACTACTACTACTACTACTACTACCGATTGCTACTACTACTACTACAACAACAACTCTACTACTACTACTGTTGCGACTACTCCTACTGCTACTACTACTCCTACATCAACTCCAACTTATACCACTACTACTTCTACTACTACTACAACTCAAACTCCTACTGCTACTACCGCTACTACCGCTACTACCACTACTACCAGTACTACTACTACCATTAATACTGCTACTACTCCTACTGCTAGAACGCCAACTACTACTGCTACTACTACTATTACTACTACTACTACTACTACTTCTACTACTACTAATGCTCATATTACTACAACAATAACTACTACTACGACTAATGCTACTAGTACTACCATTATTACTACATCGCCTACTACTACTACTGCCACTGCTACTATTACTACTACTATTAGTACTACTACTACAATAACAACAACAACTACTGCTTTTGCTACAACTACTGCTGTTAGCAATACTTCAACAATTACAACTATAACTATTTCTCCTATTACAACTCTTGCTTATACTACCATTAATATAACAACAACAACTACTACTGCAGCTACTACTGTTACTACTACTAATCCAACTACTGCTAATACTACAACAGCTATTACTAGAACTACTACCTCCACTATTGCTACTGCTACTACCACAAATACTACAAATACTACCACTAATATTTCTACTACTACTACAACTACTACTACTACTACTACTACTACTACTAATACTACTACTCCTACAACTACTACCACCGCAGCTCCTACTAGTAGTACTACAACAACTACAAGTTCTACCGTAACTCCAACTCCAACTCCAACTCCTAATACAACTCCTACTATTGCCACTACTATAACTACTACTAATTTGACTACCCCTATTCCAACTCCGACTCATACTATGACTCCTACTATTGCCACTACTATGACTACTGTTAATTCGACTGCCCCTACTCCAACACCAACTATTACTCCTACTAATGCCACTGCTACCACTACTTCGACTACTACTACTACACCTAGTTCTACTATTACTACTACTACGACTGCTTCTTCTACAACTGATACTTCTTCTACTACTACTACTACAACAACTTCCACTACTATTACTAGTACTTCCACTATAATAACAACTTCTACTACACCTACACCTACTATGCTACTACTAGTACCCGAACAACTACTAATACTACTACAGCAAATCCTACAACTAGTCCTACTCCAACACCTACTCTAACTATTACTCCTACTACCACTACTACTACTACTACTACTACTACTACTACAACAACTACTACTACTATAATGCTACTACTACTACTAACACTACTACTCCTACTCCAACTACTACTCCTAGCACTCCTATTACTACTACTACGATGACGATGATGACGATAATGACTACTACTACTAGTCCAACTACTACTACTACAATAACAACTACTACTACAACAACAACTAACACTCTTACAACTTCAACTACTCCTACTCCAACTACGGCTACTACTAGTACAACTGTTACCACAATAATTACTACTACTACTACTACTATTGTTACTACTACTCCTTCAACAACTACTGCTACTATTCATAATAATACTTCTACTCAAAGCACTCCAACTACTACTACCACCACTACTGGTACAAATACTACTATTACTATTGCTACTGCTACTACTACACCTACTACTACTTCTTTTACGACTACTACTCCTCCTACTACTGCTACTACTACTACTACTACTATTCCCACTCCAACTCCTTCTGCTACTACTATTCCTACTACTACTACCCCTACTCTTAACTGCTACAACTCCTACGACTGCCCCTACTCCAACTCCTACTACAATAATTACTACTACTAATCTTGCTACTATAACTACTACTACTACAACAACAACAACGACAACAACAACTACCACTACTACTAATACTATTGCTACTACTACTACTAGTACTACTACTAATACTACTAATCCTAACACTACTACTCGTTCTAGTAATACTAGTACTACTACTATTCCAACTCCGACTCCAACTACTCCTACTACAACTACTCCTACTACTCCTGCTACTACTGCTACTACTACTCCTAATCCAACTCCTCCTGCTACTACTACCCCTACAACTATAACTACCGCTACTCCAACTGCCATTATGCCAACTAATACTCCTACTCCAACTCCAACTAGTAATGCCTACTAATACTTCGACTCCAACTCCAACTATTTCTGCTGCTGCTACTACTACAACAATGACAACAACTACTGCTTTAATTACTACTACTACTACTCCTATTACTATGCCTACTACTACTACTACTACTACTACTGCTGCTGCTGCTGCTGCTACTGCTCTTACTACTACAACAACAACTACTACTACTACAACTTTGACAACTAATACAAATTCTACTACTGCTGCTCCTACTACTACTACGAATAATACTAACATTACTACTATTACTACCACTACAACTACTAATACTAACACACCAACTCCTTCGACAACTACAAGTACTACTACCACTAATACTACTACTATTACTACTGCTAGTACTACCACTACTACTAGCACAATTGCAACTACTACAACTCCCACTGCTATTGGTACTACTACTACTAACAGTAACACTATTACCAGTTCTAGTACTACTATAACTTCTAATACTACTCCTACTACTCCTACTACTATGACTACTACTACTCCTTCTCCAACTCCTACGGCTACTACTACTCCTACAACTCATACACCTACTCCTACTACTACTACACCAACTAATACTCCTACTCCAACTCCTACCAGTACTAGTCTTACAACAACAACTACTACTACTTCTACTACTAGTATAATTGTCACTACTATTGCTTCGGCTACTACTAGTACTGCTACTTCTAACACTCCTCCTTTTACTACTATTTCTACTACTACTCCTAACACTCCTACAACATCTATGCCTATCCACTAATCCTAACACTCCAACAACTTCTACAACCATGACTCCTCCTCCTCCTCCTACTACTTCTACTCCCGCTGCTACTACTATGACTACTACACATCTATTACTACTACTACACTCCTACTATTACTACTCCTACTACTACTACCACTGCTACTACTACTACTACACTCCTACTACTACTACTATTAGTACTACTACTAGTACTACTACAACTTCTGCTGCTGCTGCTGCGGTTGCTACCACTACTAGTACTACTTCTACTGCTACTCCCGCTACTCCTACTACAACTACTGCAACTTCTACTAATAATACTGCTACTACTTCTACTAGTACTCTTGCTCCTCCTCCTACTACTCCTACTACTATGACTACTACCGCTCCTTCTCCAACTCCTATGGCTACTACTACTCCTACAACTACTACACCTACTCCTTCTACTACTACACCAACTGATACTCCTACTCCAACTCCTACTCTTCTACTCTTACCACTACTACCACTACTACTACAACAACAACAACAATAATAACAATGACAACTACTACTACAACTACTTCTACTACTAGTACAATTGTTACTACTGCTACTTCTGCTACTACTACTACAAATACTAACACTACAACAATAATAACTACTACTACTACTGCTAATTCTAATATTCCTCCTTTTACTACTACTTCTTCTACTACTAGTAGTAATCCTACTACTACTACTCCTAACACTCCAAAAACATCGATGCCTACCTACTAATCCAAACACTCCAACAACTTCTACGACTATAACTCCTACTACTACTACTACTACTACTACTACTGCACTCCTTCTCCTCCTTCTACTACTACTACTCCTGCTGCTATTACTATGACTACTACTACTACTACTACTACTAATACACACCTATTACTACTACTACACTCCTAGTACTCCTCCTCCTCCTACTACTACTACCACTGCTACTACTACTACTACTACACTCCTACTACTACAATATCTACTACTACTAGTAGTACTACTACAATTTTTGCTGCTGCTATTGCGGTTGCTACTACCACTACTACTACTTCTACTGCTACTCTCTCTACTCCTACTATGACTACTGCTACTTCAACTAATACTACAACTACTGCTGCTACTACTTCTACTACAACTACTACTGTTGCTACTACTACACAATAGTTACAACTACTTCGACTAGTACAAGTACTACTCCTACAACTGCTACTGCTCCTCCTAGTACTAGTACAACTACAAATGCTGCTGTTGTAGCTATTACTACTGCCACTACTACTACTACTACTACTACTACTACTACTATTCCTACTCCTACTCCTACTACTACTACCCCTACTCCAACTACTACTATTACTACTACAAAGACTACTACTACTACAACCACTACTACTACTACTACTATTACTACAACAATAACTACTACTACTTCTACTCATTCTATTGCTAGTATAATTGCTACTACCACTACTCCTACTACTGTTGGAAGTATTACAACTAATATTAAAACTACTACTACCACTTCTGCTCCTACAACTACTCCTACAACTACTCCTACTCCTAAACCTATTGCTATTGCTACTGCTACTGCTTCTACTGCTACTACTACTACTACCACCTATTGCTACTACTACTACTCCTACTACTACTACTACTGCTACTACCACTACTATTATAACTACTCCTACTACTACTACTACTCCTATTACCACAACTACTAGCACCACTACTACTGCTCCTCCTGCTACAACCACAACAACTACAACCCCTATTACTACTCATTCTACTACTACTACCACTACCCCTACAACTATAACAACTACAACCCCTACTAGTACTCATTCTACTACTACTACTAGCACTACTACTACTACAACTACTAGCACTACTACTGCTACTACTACACCTACCACTACTACTACTACTTTAACTACTACAGCTAGTATAGCTACTACTACAGCAACAACAACAACCACAACAATGACAACAACTACTACTACTCCTCCTACTACTGCTACAACTCATACAACAATAACTACTACTACTACTACTACTAGTAGTACTACTACTACTCCTAGTACTACTACTACTAATGCTACTATTAGTACTACTATTACTACTATGCCTACTATTGCTGCTGCCACTGCTACTACTACTACTATTGCTACTACTACTGCAACTATTACAAGTCCAACTATTTCTCCTACTATAACTCTGACTTATACTATAATAACTACAACTATAACTACTGCTATTGCTGCTACTACTGTTACTATTGCTAATGCAACTGCTGCTAGTACTACAACTGATACAACAACTACTACTACTTCCATGATCGCTAGTGCTAGTACTAATATCACTACAAGTACTACCACTAATATTTCTACTACTACTACTACTAATACTAATACTCATACTCCTACAACTGCTACCACCACTACTTCTACTACCAGTCCTATAACAACTATAATTCCTACTATAACCCCAACTCTAACTCCAACTCTTACTCCTACGATGACTCCACTACTGCCACTACTACAACTACTGCTAATTCGACTACCCTACCCCAACTCTGACTACTACTCCTACTAATGCCACCGCTACTACTATTACTACTACCCCTAGTGCTACTCCTACTGCTACTACGGCTGGTTCTTCTATAATTGCTACTTGTACTACTACTACCACTACTACTACTACTACTACTACTACTACTACTACTACTACTACTACTACTACTACAACTACATTGACAACTAGTACAATTGCTAGTACTACCACTCCTACTACTAATAATAATAATACTAACACTACTACTACTACTTCTACTACTACTAATACTAACACACCTACTCCTTCTACTACTACCACTACTACTACTACTACTACTACTACTGCTACTGCTATAACTACTACTCCTACTACTACTACTACTACTACTACTATGACTACTACTACTACTTCTACTATTACTACTAAGACTACTGCTACATTATAACTAGTGCAATAGCTACTACTAGTAGTAGTTGTAGTAGTAGTTATTATAGTTATAGGAGTAGTTGTTATACTACTAGCAGTAGCAGAAGCAGTAGTTGTAGTAGAAATAGCAACGATAGTAGTAGTAGTAGTAGCAGTAGTGAACGTACTAGTTGTAGCAGTAGTAGTAGTATCAGTAGCAGAAGTAGTAGTGATAGTTATAGCTGTAGCAGTTGTTGCAGTAGTTGTAGTTGTATCTATAGCAGTTGCAGCAATTGTAGTAGTACTAGTGGTAATAGTAGTTGTAGTAGCAATAGTAGTATTATTAGCAGTTGGGGTACTAGTAGTAGTAACAATAATAATAGTTATTCTAGGACAACTAGCAATAATAACAATAGCCATAGTAGTAGTCGTAGAAGTGATTGCAGTTATAGTAGTAGCAGATGTAGTCCTAGTAGTTGTAGCAGCAGTTGTAGTAGAAGTTGTGGTAGTAGTATTAATAGCCGAGTGGTAGTAGAAGTGGAAGCATTAGTAGTCCTAATAGTACAACCGGTAGCAGTAGTAGTAGTAGTTGTCATGGTTGAAGTAGTAGTAGTGGTAGGGGTAGTAGTAGTAGTAGTTATTGTTGTTGTAGTAGAAGTAGTCATAGTAGTGGGTGTAGTAGGAGAAGTAACAGCAGCTGAAGTATTTATAGTAGTAGTAGTAGCTGTAGTAGTAGTTCTGGTAGGAGGAGGAGGAGGAGGAGGAGTAGTAGTAGTAATAGTAGTAGTTGGAGTAGCAATAGTAGCAGTAGTGGCAGTAGTAGTAGTAGTAGCAATAGTAGTAATTGGAGCAACTGTAGTGGTAGTAGTAGTAGTTGTAGTAGTAGTAGAAGAAGTAGCAGTAGTAGTAGTACAAGTAGTAGTAGTAGTAGTAGTAGTAGTAGTAGTAATAGATGTCATGGCAGTTGTGGTTGTTGTAGTAGCAGTAGTATTAGTAGCCCAAAATATCAAAAATAATAGTTGTAGCACTCGTAGTAGTAGTTGTTGTTGTTACTGTAGTAGTAGTTGGAATAGTAGTTGAAGTAGCCGTAGCAGTAGTAGTATGAATAAATATATAAGTAGTAGTAGTAGTACTAGTAGTAGTTGTTGTAGCAATACCATTAGTACCAGCTGTATTAGTAGCAACAGTAGCGTTAGTTGGAGTTGTTGTAACGGTAGTAGCAGTAGTAGTAGCAATAGTAATACTACTTGGAGAAATAGCAGTAATAGATGTAGTAGTAGCAGTAGTAGCAGAAGTATTAGTAGTAGCTATAGCAGTTGTAGTGGTAGTAGAAGTTCTAGAAGTTGTAGCAGCAGTAACTGCAGTAGTATTTGTAGTTGTAGTAGAAGTAGTGGTAGTTGCCACAGAAGTAGAAGTAGTGGTAGAGGTAGTAATAGTAGTAGTAGTTGTTGTTGTTGTAGTAGTAGAAGCAGTCATAGTAGTGGGCGTAGTAGGAGAAGTAGTAGCAGCTGAAGTAGTTGTAGTAGTAGTAGCAGCTGTAGTAGTAGCTCGGGTAGGAGTAGTAGTAGTAGTTGTTGTTGTTGTTGTTGTAACAGCAGTTATCGTAGTAGTAGTAGTAGTAGTAGTTGTTGTTGTTGTTGTTGTTGTTGTACTAGCAGTTGTAGTTGTAGTAGTAGCAGTAATAGTAGTAGTTGTAGTAGTAGTAGGTGCAATAGTAGTTGTAGCAACAGTAGATGGAGGAGGAGTAGACGTAGCAGTAGTAGGAGTAGTAGTAGTTATTGTAGGAGAAGTAGTAGTAGGTGTAGTAGCAGAAGTTGTAGTAGTAGTAGTTGTTGTTATTGTAGTAGTAATCAGAGTAGGACTTGTAGTGGTAGTAAAAGTAGTAGTAGTTTTTGTAGTAGCAGTAGTAATCATAGTAGTAGTAGCATCAGTACTAGTAGTAGTAGTAGTGGTAGTAATAGTGGTGGTAGTAGTAGTTGTTGTTGTTGTTGTAGCAAGAGTAACAGTTATAGTATTAGTAGTAGAAGTAATTATTATAGTAGTGATAGTAGTAGTGATAGTAGCAATAGTAATAGCAATTGTGGCAGTTGTAGTAGTAGTAGTAGTAGGAGGAGGAGTAGTAATAGTTGTTATTTTAATAGTAGTATTACTAATGGTAATAGTTCTACTACTAGTAGTAGGAGTAGGAGCAGTCGTAGTAGTAGTAGTATCTGTGCTGGTAGTAGCTGTAGCAGTTGTTGTAGTAGTAGAATTTGTAGCAGCTGTAGTAGTATAAGTAGTAGTAGTAATTGTAGTAATAGTAGTAATTGTAGTAGTATTAGTAATAGTTGAAGTAGTAGTAGTAGTTGTAGTACTTGCAGCAGCAGCAGTAGTAGTTGTCGTCGCAGTAGTAGCAATTGTAGCAATTTTAGCACTAGTAGTAGCGGTAGTATTAGCGGTAGTCATAATAATAGCAGTTGTAGTAGTAGTTATTATAGTTGTAACAGTTGTTGTTGTACTAGTAGCAGTAGCAGAAGTAGTAGTTGTAGCAGAAATAGTAGCAGTAGTAGTAGTAGTAGCAGTAGAGAACGTACTAGTTGTGGCAGTAGTAGTACTAGCAGTAGCAGAAGCAGTAGCGATAGTTATAGCGGTAGCAGTAGTTGTAGTAGTTGCAGTTGTAGCTGTAGTAGTTGCAGCAATAGTAGTAGTAATGGTAGTTGTAGTTACAATAGTAGTATTATTAGCAGTTGAGGTACCAGTAGTAGCGGCAATAGTAGTAGTTGTAGTAGGAGAACTAGCAACAGTAGCAGTAGTCATAGTAGTAGTAGTAGAAGTTATTGCAGTTGTAGTAGTAGCAGATGTAGTCCTAGGAGTTGTGGTAGCAGTTGTAGTAGCAGTTGTGGTAGTAGTATTAATAGCCACAGTAGTAGTAGAAGTGGTAGCATTAGTAGTCCAAGCAATACGACCAGTAGCAGTAGTCGTAGCTGTAGTAGTAGTTGTTGTTGTAGTAGAAGTAGTGGTAGCAGAAGTAGTTTTTGTAGAAGTAGTAGCAGTAGTAGGAGTAGTAGGAGTAGTAGTCGTGGCTATAGGATTTGTAGTACTAGTAGTTGTTGTTGATGTTGTAGTAGTAGTAATGATAGCTGTAGTATTAGAAATAATAGTAGCAAGGGTAGTAGGAGTCATAGCCAATGAAGTAGTAGTAGTAGTTGTTGTTGTTGTTGTTGTTGTTGTAGTTGTAGTAATAGTAGTAGTAGGAGGAGGAGTAGCAGCAATAGTAGTAGTAGCTACAGTATTAGCAGTAGTACTAGCATAGTAGAAGTTGTAGTAATAGTAGTTGTTATTCTTGTTGAAGTTGTAGTTGTCACAGAAGTTGTAGTAGTAGTAGTAGTAGTTGTTGTTGTTGTAGTAGTAGCTATAGTAGTAGTAGTACAAGTAGGAGTAGTCGTAATAGCAATAGTAGTAGAAGTAGCAGTAGTAGTAGTAGACGTAGCAGTGGCAAAGCAGTAGTAGTAGTAGTAATAATAGTAGTAATTATTCTTGTTGAAGTAGTTATTCTCGCAACAGTACTACTACTACTAGTTCTACCAATAGTAGTAGTAGCAGTAGTAGTAGTACTAGTACAAGTAGCAGTAGTAGCAGTAGCAGTAGTACTAGTAGCAGTTATAGTAGTAGAAGTTGTAGTAGTAGTAGTAGTAGAAGTTGTACTAGTCATAGTAGTAGTAGTTGTAGTAGTAGCAGCAGCAGGAGTAGTAGTAGTAGTAGTTGTTGTAGTAGTAGTAGTAGGACTAGCACTAGTAGCAGTAGTAGCGGTAGGAGCATCAGTAGTGGTAGTAGTAGTAGCTGTAGTAGTAGTTGTAGTAGTAGAAGAAGTAGCAGTAGTAGTAGTAGAAGTAGAAGTAGTAATAGTAGTACAAGTAGTAGGAGTAGTAGTAGTAGTAGTCATAGTTATAGTAGTTATAGAAGTAGTAGTAGCAATAGTAGTAGTATTAGAAGTAGACATAGTAGTAGTTGTAGTAGTCGTAGGAGTGGTAGTTGTAACAATAGGAGTTTAGTAGTTGTAGCAATAGTTATGGCAATAGTAGTAGTAGTAGTCACCGTAGTAGTAGTAGTACTAGTTGTAGTGGTGGTAGTGGTAGTAGTAGTAGTTATTGTAATAGTTATAGCAGTCATATTGCAATAGTTGCACTTGTTGTAGGAGTAGCAGCAGCAGTAGTTGTAGTTGTTGTAGTACAAGAAGTAATAACAGTAGTAGTAGTAGTAGTAGCAGTAGTTATAGTAGCAGTAGTTGCAGTAGTAGTTGTAGGAGTGGTTGTGGTAGCAGCTGTAGCAGTCCTACTAGCAGTAGCAGCAGAAGTAGCATTAGTAGTAGTTGTAGGAGTAGTTGCAGAGTAGCAGTAGTTGCTGTAATAGTAGTCACCGTAGCAGAAGTAGCAACAGTACCAGTAGTAGTAGTAGCACTAGTAGTAGTAGTAGTAACAGTAGTAGTCATAGTAGTAGTAGTGGCAGTAGTAGCAGTAGCAGTAGCAGTAGCAACAGTAGTAGCAGTAGCAATAGCAGTAGCAGCAGCAGCAATATTAGTAGTAGTAATAGGGGTAGCAATTGCGATCGTTGCAGTAGTAGTTCTGGTAGAAGTCGTAGTAGTAGTTGTATAAGTAGTAGCAATAGTGCTAGTAGTAGAAGTAGTAGAAGCTGTAGTTGAAGTAGTAGTAGTCATAGTAGTAACAGTAGTAACAATAGTAGCAGTAGTTGTAGTAGTAGTCGTAGTATTAGTAGTTGTTGTTAGAGTAGTAGGAGTAGTAGTAGTAGTAGTAGCAAGAACAATACCAATAGAAGTAGTTGTAGTTGTACTAGAACTAGTAGAAGTACTAGTAGAAGTAGTAGTAGGTGGAGTAGTAGTAGTAGTACTAGCAACTGTAGTAGTAGTAGTAGCAGTGGTAGTAATTTAGTAGTAGTAGTTGCAGTAGGAGTAGTAATGGGATTAGGAGTAGTTGTAGAATTCGTAGCAGCAGTTCTTGTTGCTATAGTAGTAGTCGAAGTAGTAGTAGTAGTAATAGTTGTAGTATTAGTAGAAGCAGTAGTCGCAATAGTAGTAATATTAGGAGGAGGAGTAGTAATAGTAGGAGTAGTAGTAATAGAAGAAGTAGTAGTAGTAGTAGCAGCAGGAGTAGTAGTAGTAATAGAAGTAGCAGCAGCAGCAATAGTAGTAGTAGTAGTAGCAGCAGCAGCTGTAGTTGTAGTAATAATAGTTGTAGAAAGAGTAGTCGAAGAAGTAGCAGTACAAGTAGTAGCAATAATACTAGTAGTAGTAGTAGAAGGAGTAGTAGTAGTACTAGTTGTAATAATAGTAGTACTATTGCTAATAGTGGTTGTAGGAGTAGTAGTAAGAATAGTAGTAATAATTGTAGTTACAGTAGCAATAGTAATAACAGTAGTAATTGTAGTAGGAGCTGTAACTTTGATAGTTGTAGTAGTAGTAGCAGTAGTAGTAGTAGTTGTAGTAATTCTAGCAGTAGTAGCAGTAGTAGCAATAGTAGTGATATTAGTAGTAGTAGTAGTAGTAGCAGCAGCAGCTGTAGTGGTAGTCATCATAGTAGAAGCAGTAGTTGTACTAGTAGTAGTTGTTATCGTCGCAGCTATAGTAGTATTAGTAATTGTATTAGTAGTAATTGTAGTACTTGAAGTTGTAGTAGTAGTAGTAGTATTTGTAGGAGCAGCAACTACAGCAGTACTAGTAGTAGTAGCAACAATCGTAGCAACTGTAGTTGTACTTGCACTGCTAGTATCAGCAACAACAGTAGAAGTAGTAGTGTTGTAGTAGTAGTAGTAGTAATATCAACAACAGTAGCAATAGCGGTCATTGTTTTAGCTCTAGTTGTAGTAGTAGTAGGAGTAGTTGTAGTAGTAGTCGGAGCAGCAGCAGTAGTAGTAGTAGAACAAGCTGCAACAGCAATAGTTATTGTTATTGTGGCAGCAGAATCAATTGTTTCAGTAGTAGCAATGGTTCTAAAGTTGTAGCAGTCATGGTAGCAGTAGTAGCAGTCATAGTAGTGGTAGCAGTAGCAGTAGTAGTAGAAGTAGTTGTAGTAGTAGTTTCACTAGTAGCAGAAGTAGTAGTGGTAGAAAAAGAAGTAGTAGTAGGAGTAGCGGTAGTAGTAGTAGAAGTAGTTGTAGTAGTTATAGTATTATTATTATTAGTAGTAATTGGATTAGTAGTAATAGCAGCAGTAATAGCACAGTTCAGCAATAGTAGTATCTGTAGTAGTGGTAGTAGTAGCATTAGTAGTAGTAGTAGTAATAGTCAAAGCAGTAGTAGTAGCTGTAGTAATAGTCATAGTACTTGCAGTAGTAGTAGCAGTAGCAGCAGCAGCAGCAACAACAACAGCAACAGTATGAATAGAAGTGGTAGTAGTTAAAGTAGTAGTAGTTATTGTTGTATTAGTAGTAGCAGTAGTAGTGGTAGTAACAGAAGTAGTAGTTGCAATAGCAGTAGGTGTAGTAGTAGTAGCAGTAGTAGTATTAATAGCAGTAGTAGCAGAAATAGCAGCAAAAGTAGCAGTGGTAGTAGCAACAGTCGTACCCATAGTAGCATTAATAGTACTAGTAGTTGTGATAGCTGTAGTCGCAGTAGTAGTAGTAGTAGCAGAAGTAGATGTAGTAGTAGAAGAAGTAGTTGTAGCATTAGTGGCAACGGTAGCAGTTGTAGAGGTAGTACTAGTAGCAATAGTATCAATAATAGTAGTTGCAGCAAAAGCAGTAGTACCAGTAGCAGTAGTAGTATGAGAAGTAGTAGTTCTTATTATGGTCAGAAAAGTAGTAGTTGTATTAATAGTTGTAGCAGTTGTAGTTGTAGTTGTAGCAGTCGTAGTTCTAGTAGTAATAGTAGTAGTAGCAGCAGTAGTAATAGTAGTAGTAAAAGTGGTCGTAGTTGCAGCTTTCGCAGTAGTAGCAAAAGTAGTAGTACTAACAGTAGTACTAGTTGAAATATTACCAGTGGTACTAGTAGGAGTAGAAATGGTAGTTGTAGCTAAAGTAGCAGTTATTGTAGTAGTATTAGTAGTAGAAGCAGTAGCAGTATAGTTGCAATAGTAGTAGTTGCAGTACTAGAAGTAGTGGGAGAAGTAGTAGTGGTAGTAGTAGATGTAGTAGTAGAAGTAGTAGCGTAGTGATGGTATTAGTAGCAATAGTAGTAGTAGTAGTAGTAGTAGTAGTAGTAGTAGTAGTAGTAGCAGTAGAAGTAATAGTAGTAGAAGTAGTAGTAGTAGTAGTAGTAGTAGTAGTAATTATAGTAGCAGAAGTAGTAGTTGTAGAAGCAATAGCAGCAACAGTAGTGGTTGTAGTAGCAATAGTAGTAGTTGTAGTAGCAGCAATAGTAGTAGTTGTTGTAGTAGTACTAGTAGTAGTATCGGTAGTAGTAGTTTAGGTAGTAATTGTAGAGGTTGTGGTAGCAATGGTAGTAGTGGCAATAACAGCAGCAACAGCAGCAGCAGCAGTAGTTGTAGTAGGAGTAATAGTAGGAGTGGTAGTAGTAGAAGGAAAAGTAGTAGTAGTTATTATTGTAGCAATATTAGTAGTTGTAGTATTAGCAGTAGTAGTAGTAGTAGTAGGAGTTCCAGCAGCAGTACTAGTAGCGGCAGCAGCAGTAGTAGTAGATATTGTAGTGTTCGCAGAAGTAGTGGTAGTAGTAGTAAAAGTAGCAGTAGTAGTAGTAGTATTAGTAATAGTAGTAGTAGAAGTAGTGGTAGTAGTAGTTATCGTCGTCGTAAAATTTGTAGCAGTAGTATTCATAGTAGAACTAGTAGTGAATAGAAGTAGAAGTAGTAGTAGGAGTAGTAGTAGTACTACTAGCAGTAGTATTAGTAGTAGCCGTAGTTGTAATAACAGCAACATTAATAGCTTTAGTAGTAGTAATAGTAATAGTTGGAGCACTAGTTGCATTAGTAGTAGCTATTGTTGTTGTAGCAGCAGTTGTAGTGGTTGTAGTACTAGTTGTAGTAGTAGTAATATTAGTTGTAATAGTAGTAGTTGTAGTAGCAGTAGTAGTTGTTGTAATATTGGTTGTAGTAGCAGTACAACTAGCAGCTGTAGTAGTAGTAGAAGTAGTAATATTTGTAGTAGTAGTTGTTGTTGTAATAGTATTAGGAGTTGGTGTAGTAATAGTAGAAGGCGTAGGACTAGAAGTAGTAGTAGTAGTTGCAGTAGTAGTAGCAGTAGTTGTCATAGTAGTAGGATGAGAACTAGTAGCAGTATTAGTACTAGTAGTTGTAGTAGTAGTAGTTGTTGTTCTTCTAGTAGTAGTAGTAGAAGTAGTAGTAGTAGTAACAACATCAGTATTAGTGGTAGTAGCAGTAGTAGTAGTAGCAGTACTAGTTGTTGTAGTAGTAGTAGTAGCAGCAGTAGCAACAGCAGCAGCAGTAGTAGTAGTAGTAGTAGTAGTAGTAGTAGTAGCAGTAGCAGTAGCAGTAGCAGTAGTAGTAGTACTAGTAGTGTAGTAGTAGTTGAAGTAGTAGTGTAATAGTAGTAGCAGTAATAGTAGAAGTAGCAGGAATAGGAGTAGTAGAAGTAGTAGTGGTAGTGAAAGTTGTAGTCGTAGCTGTAGTAGTAGTGGTAGCGGCAGCAGCTGCAGTAGTAGTATTTGTAGTAGTGTTAGTAGTAGTAGTAGTAGTAGTAATAGTAGTTGTAGGAGTAGTGGTAGTGGAAGTAGTAGTAGTAGTTGTAGCAGTAGGAGTGCTAGTGAATGTAGTAATAGTAGTAGTAGAAATGGTAGTCATGATACTGGTCGTCCTATTAGGTGCAACAGTAGTAGTAGTTGTGGTAGTTGAATACGTACTTATATCAGCAGCAGCAGCAGTAGTAGTAGTAGTAGTTGCAGTAGTAGTATTAGTAGTTGCAGTAATAGTAGCAGCAAATGTCGCAATAGTAGTAGTAGTAGTAGCAGCAACAGCAGCAGTAGTAGTGGTAGTTTTAGTAGCAGAATCCATAGTAGCCGTACTAATATTAGTAGTAGTAGTAACAGTAGTTGAAGTCGTAGTAGTGGTAGTAGTAGCAGAAGTAGTAGTAGCAGTTATTGTTGTAGTCATTGTAGCAGTAGTAGTAGTAGTAGTAGCAATAGTAGTAGTAGTAGTAGCATTAGTAGTTGCATAAGTAGCAGTAGCAAGAGATGAAGTAGTTGTAGCGATTGCAAAAGCAGTAGTGTTAGTAGTAGTAGTAGTATTTGGATTTGCTGTAGCAGCAGCAGAGGTAGTAGTAGTAGTAGTAGTAGTAGTAGTAGTAGTAGTTATAGTAGCAATAGCAGTTATCGTTGTAGCTATAGTTGAAGGAGTAGTCGAAGTAGTAGTAGTAGTATTAACTATAGTAGCAGTAGGAGTTGCAGTAGCTACAGAAGTTGTAGTAGTTTCAGTTGTAGTAGTAGTAGTAGTAGTCGCAACATTAATCATAGAATTAGTTGTGGTAGTAGTCGTTGTTGGAGTAGTAGTAGTAGTAGCAGCCTTAGTAGTAGTAGTAGTAATAGTAGTGGTAGTAGCAGTAGTAATGGCAGCAATAGTAGTAGTAGCGGTTGTATTAGCTATTGCCGTTGTTGTAGTAATAGTAGTAGTAGTATAATAGTAATAATAGTAGTATTAGTGGTAGTAGAAAAAGAAGTAGTAGAGTAGTAGTAGGAGTAATAGTAGTAGCAGCATTAGTCATTGTAGCAGGAGAATTTGTAGTTATTGTTGTAGTAATAGTCATTGTAGTAGGTGCAACAGTAGTAGCAGTAGGAGTTGTAGTAGCAGTCGTTGAATTAGTAGTAGTATTAATAGTAGTAATAGTAGTAGTAGCAGTAGTAGTTGCTGCAGTAGGAGTAGTTGTAGTGGTAGTAGCAGTAGAGTAGTATAAGTAATAGTGATATTAGTAGTTGTAGGTGTAGTAGTAGTCATAGTAGTAGTAGCAGTAGGAGTCGTTGTAGTCACAGCAATATTATTAGAAATAGCAGCGAAAGTAGTAGTAGTAGTAGTACTAGAACTATTAATTTTAGTACTAGTAGTACTACCATCAACTGTAGTTGTTGTTGTAGTAGTAGTAGCAGCAGTAGTGCTGGTGGCAGCGGCGGTAGTAGTAGTAGTAGTAGTAGTAGTAGTAGTAGTAGTAGTAATAGTAGCAGTAGTAGAAGTAATAGTAGTAGCAATTGTAGTAATAGTAATAGTAGTAGTAGTAGTAGTAGTAGTAGTAGTAGTTATAGCAATAGTAATAGTAGTCGTTGTATTAGTAGGAGTAGTAGTTGTAGTAGTTGGAGTAGTACTAGGTATAGCAATAGAAGTAGTAGTAGAAGTAGTGTGAAAGAAATAGTAGTTGTAGTTGTAACTACAGCAGTAGTTATAGTAATTATAGTAGTAGCAGTAGGAGTGGTAGATGAAGTAGCAGTAGAAGTAGTAGAAGTTGTAACAGTAATTATAGTAGTACTAGTAGAAGGAGTAGGAGTAGTTGGAGTAATAGTAGTAGCGGAAGTAGTAGAAGCAGTAGCAGTAGTAGCAGTAGTAGCGGTAATAATTGTAGTTTTAGCGATAGTAGTTGTTGTAGTAGTAGTAATAGAAGTAGTAATAGTAATAGTTGCAGTAGTAGTAGTAGTAGTAAAAGTAGTAGTTGCAGTTGTTGTTGTTGTAGCAGTAATAATAGTAGTAGTTATAGAAGTACTATTACTTGTAGTAGCAGTAGTAGTAGTTGTTGTATTTGTACGAGTAGTGGTTGTTGTTATTGTTGCAGTACTAGTAGTAGTAGTACCAGTAGTCATAGTAGTAGCAGTAGTAGTAGCAATAGTCGTAGTAGTAGCGGTAATAGTAATAGTAGTAGCAGCAACAGCAGCAGCAGCAGCAATAGTAGTAGCAGCAGTAGTAGTTGTAGCAGTTGCAGTAGTAGTAGCAATGGTAGCAGTAGTACTAGTTGTGGTAGTAGACGAAGTTGTTGTTGTTGTTGCACTACTAGTAGTAGTAATACTCATAGTAGTTATTGTTGTGTTCGTTGTTGTAGTAGTAATAGTAGTAGTTGCAAGAGCAGCAGCAGTAGTAGTAGTTTTAAGAGCAGCAATATTAGTAGCATTAGTAGTAACAATAGTTGCAGCAACCGTAGTTGTAGTAGCACTAGTAGTAGCGGCAACAACAACAGAAGTAGTAGTGTTGTTGTAGTAGTAGTAGTCACTATAGTAGTAGTAGTGGTAGTAGTAGTAATAGTACGAGTATTGGCAGTAGTAGTCATAGTAGTAGCTGTTGTAGTAGTTGAAGATGTAGTAGTAGTAGTAGTAGTAGTTGCAGCATTAGTAGTAGTAGTTGCCATAGTAGCACTTGTAGCAGTAGTAGCTGTTGTAATAGTCGTAGTAGTAGTAGCCGGAGGAGTAGTAGTAGTTATTGATATAATAGTAGGAGTAGCAGAAGCAACAGCAGCAGCAGTAGCAGTAGTAGCAGTAGAAGATGTGGTAGTAGTAGTAGTGGTAGCTGCAATTGTAGTTGTAGTAGTAGAAGTAGTAGTAATAGGAGTAGGAGTAGTTGTAGCAGTAGTAGGAGGAGGAGGAGGAGTAGTAGTAATAGTAGTAGTTTTAGTAGTAATAGTAGTAGTAATAGTAGTCCGAGTAGTAGTAGGAGTAGTTGTAGGAGTAGCAGTGGAAGCATTTGTAGTAGTAGTAATAATAGAAGAAGCAGTAGTAGAAGTGTTGCAGTCGCAACAACAGTAGTAGTAGTAGTAATAGTAGTAGTAGATGAAGTAGTAGTAGAAGTAGTAGAAGTAGTCTCAGTAATTGTATTAGTAGTAGTTGTAGTAGGACTAGTCATAGTAGTAATAATAGTGGTATTTGTAATAATAGTACTTATAGGTGCAGTGGCAGAAGCAGGAGTATGGGTAGAAGTAGTAGTGGTTAAAGTAGCAGTAGTTTTTATTGTTTTTGTTTTAGTATTAGTAGGAGTAGTACTAACAGCAGCAGTAGTAGTGGTAGTAGTAGCAGTATTTAGACAGTAGTAACAGAAATAGTAGTTGAAGTAGCAATAAGTGTAGTAGTAGTAATAGTAGCCGTAATAGTTATCGAAGAAGTAGTATTAGCAGTAGTTGTAGCAATAACACCAGTAGAAGTAGCGTTAGTAGTAGTAGCTATGGTAGCTGTTGTAGCAGTAGTAGTACTGGTAGTAGCGATAGCTGTAGTAATAGCAGTAGTATTAGCAGTAGTAGCTATAGTAGTAGCAGAAGTAGTTGTAGCAATAGTAGTAGTTGTAGCAGTAGTAGAGGAGGTAGTAGTAGTAGTAGTGCAATAGTAGTAGTTGTAGCAGAAGTATTAGTAGCAACAGTCATAGTAGAATGAGAAGTAGTAGCAGTCGTTATTATGGGAATAGTAGTAGTAGTGGTAGTAATAGTTATAGAAGTTGGTAGTTGTACTAGTAGTAGTCGTAGTCGTAGTTGTAATAGAAGTAGTGCAGCAAAAGCAATAGTAGTAGTACCAGTAGTAGCAGAAGTAGCAGTAGTATTCGTAGTAGTAGTCGTAGTTGTTGTATCTACAGTAGTTGTTGTACTAGCATTTGTAGTTGTAGCAAAAGCAATAGGACTAATAGTAGGAGTAGTGGAAGTAGTACCAGTAGTTCCAGTAGCAGTTGCAGTGGTAGTTGTAGCCTAGTTGTAGTAGTAATTGATGTTGTTGTTGTTGTTGTAGTAGTAGTAGTAGTGGTGGTGGTGGTGGTGGTGGTAGTAGTAGTAGTAGCAGCAGCAGCAATATTAGTAATAATAGTAGTAGTAGCAGTAATAGTACTAGCAAAAGTAGTAGCAGTAGAAGTAGAAGCAGCAATAGTAGTAGTAGTAGTAGTAGTAGTAGTAGTAGTCATGATTTAAGTAGCAATAACAGTAGTAGTAGTATCTATAGTAGTAGCAGTCGCAGTAGTAGTAGCAGTTGTAGTAGTAGTTGTAGTAGCAATATTATTAGTCGCAGTAGTAGTTGTAGTAGTAGCGGTACAAGTAGTCGAAGCAGTAGCTGTAGTACAAGTAGTAGTAGAAGTAGTAGTAGTCATAGAAATTGTAGTAGTTGGAGTAGAAGTAGTATTAGTAGTAGTAGTAGTTGTTGTTTTTGTATTTGTTGTGGTAATAGTAGTAGTAGTTGTTGTTGTAGTAGTAGTACTAGTAGTAGTAGAAGTAGAATTTCTTGTAGTAGTAGTAGTATTAGTAGTAGTGGTGTTAGTAGTAGTAGTAGTTGTAGGAGTTCCAGTAGCAACAGTGGAAGTAGTAGTTATAGTAGTAGTAGGAGTAGTAGTAGTAGTAGCAATAGTAGTGCAGTAGTAGTATCAGCAGTGGTAGAAGTAGTAGAAGGTGTAGAAGCCGAATCAATTGTAACAGTAGTCGTAGTAGTAGTTTTAGTTGTTTTAGTAGTGACAACAGTAGTAGTAGTAATAGCAATTGCAGAAGTTGTAGTAGTTGTAGCATTAGCAATTGCAGTAGCAGTAGTTGTAGCAGTAGTGGTAGTCATTGTAGTAGTAGCAGCAGCAGTAGGAAGAGTTGTTGTAGTAGTAGCTGTGCTTGTAGTAGTTGGAATAGTAGTAGTTGCAGCAGTAGTAGCAGTAGTAGAAGTAGTGGCAGTACCTTTAGCAGCATTTGCCATATTCACAACAGTAGCAGTTGTATTGGTGGTAGTAGTATTAGTAGTTGTTGCTGTAGTAGCTATAATAGTATTAGAAGTAGTAGTAGCGGCCGTAGTAGTAGTAGTAGTAGGAAGAGGAGGAGGAGTAGTAATAGTAGTAGCAGTAGTAGTAGTAGTAGTAGCTATAGTAGTTGTAGTTGTACTAGTGGTAGTGGTAGTAGTAGTAGTAGAAATGGTAGCAGCAATAGTAGTAGTATTATTAATTGTGGTAGTAGTAGTAGTAGTAATAGGAGTAGTAGTAGGAGGAGGAGGGGCAGTAGTAGTAGTATTATTAATTGTGGTAGTAGTAGTAGTAGTAATAGGAGTAGCAGTAGGAGGAGGAGGAGCAGTAGTAGTAGTAGAAGTAGAAGTAGTAGTATTAGTTGCAGTAGTTGAAGTAGTACTAGAATTTGTAGTAGTAGTAGTATTAGAATTTCTTGTCGTATTAGTAGTACTAGTAGTTGTAGTTGTTGTTGTAGTAGTAGTTGGAGCAGTAGTTGTAGTAATAGTAGGAGTAGTAGTAGTTGTAATAGTAGTAGCTCGAGTAGTCACAGTTGTGGTTGTGGTAGTAATCGAAGTTCCCATAGTAGTAGTAGTAGTAGTAGTAGTTTCAGTAGTAATAGTAGTAGTAGTAGTTGCAGTGGTAGAATTAGTAGTAGTATTATTATTAGTAGTTGTTGTCGTAGTAGTAGTTGTAGAAGTAGTAGTTCTTGTTGTAGTAGTAGGAGTAGGAGCAGCTGCAGTAGCAGTAGGAGTAGTAGTTGTTGTTGTTGTTGTAGTTGTAGTAGTAGAAGTTGTAGTAGTAGTCGTGGTAGTCATATTAGTGGTTGCAGTAGTCGAAGTAATAGTAGTTGTAGTTGTACTAGTTGTAGTTGTAGTAGTAGTTGAAGTAGTAGTAGTAGCAGAAGTACTAGCAGTACTAGTCATAGCTGAAGTAACAATGGTAGTTGTAGTACTATTAACAGTTGTTGTGGTAGTAGAAGAAGTAGTAGTAGTAGCAGCAGAAGCAACAGCAGCAGTAGTAGTAGTATTAGTAGCCACTATAGTAGTGATAGTAGTCGTAGTAGTAGTAGTAGCAGCAGCAGCAGTAGTAGTAATGGCAATAGTACTAGTAGTTGTAGCAGCAGCAATAGTAGCAATAGTAGTAGCAGGAGTAGTAGTTGTAGCACTAGTAGTAGCATTAGAAACAGATAGTACCAGAAGTAGCAGTAGTAACCGAAGTTGTAGTAGTGGTAGCAGCAGCAGCAGTAGTAGTAGTTGTAGCATAAGTTGTGGTAGTAGTAATACTTGTAGAAGAAGTAGAAGTAGTAGCAGAAATATAGGCAGTTATAGTAGTGATATTAGTAGTAACAGCAACAACAGTAAAAGCAGTAGCAGTAAAAGTAGTACTAGGAGTTGTAGAAACAGTAGTAGCAGTGTAGAAGTAGTAGTTGTAGTAGCAATAGTAGCAGTAATAGTTGTACTAGTAGAAGTTGTAGCAGTAATAGAAGTGGTAGTAGTTGTAGCAGTAGTAGTCCTTGTAGTATTAGTAGTTGTGGTACTAGTTGGAATACTAGGAGTTGCAGCAGTAGTAGTAGTAATAGTAGCAGCTTTAGTCGCAGCAGCCGTAGTAGTAGCAGCTGTAGTAACATTTGCCGTAGTCATAGCAGGAGTAGTAGTAGCGGTGCTAGTAGTGGTAGTAGTTGTAGCAATAGTAGCAACAATATCAGTAGTGGTAGGAGTAGTAGTCGTAGTTGTAGTAAGAGTAATAGTATTAGGAGTAGTAGTAGTGGTTGTACTAGTAGTACTAGTAGAAGCAGTAGTAGTTTTAGTAGTAGTAGTAGTAGTAGCAGTAGCAGTAGTAGTCAGAGAAGAAGTAAGTGTAGTAGTCGTAGTAGCAGTAGCAGTGATAATAGTAGTAGCATTGGTAGTAGTAGTAGTAGTCATAGAAGCAATAGCAGCAGCAGTAGCAGCAACAGTAGTATTAGTAGTTATAGTAGCAGCAGCAGTAGTAGTGGCAGCAGCAGTGGCAGTAGTAGTAGTAGTAGTAGACATAGTACTAGCAATAGCAGCAGCAACTGTAGTGGTAGCCATAGCAACAACACAGTCGTAGTAGTAGTCGTAGTGCTAGTAATAGCATTAGGATTAGTAGTAGTAGTAGTAGTAGCAGCAACAACAATAGTAGTAGTAGTTGGAAAAGAAGTAATATTGGTAGTCAAAGTAGTAGTCGTAGTTGTAATAGTTGTAGCAATGGTAGCAGTTGTAGCTACAATGGTAGTAGTAGCAGTAGTAGCAATTGTACTGTCGTAGCAGTAGTAGAAGTTGTAGTCATAGTAGCAGCAATAGTAGTAGAAGTAGTAGTAGAAGTTGTAGTAGTAGTAGTAGTAGTGGTAGTAATAGGAGTAGTAGCAATTGTAGCTGTAGCAGTCGTAGCAGTAAAAGTAGTTCTATTATTCAGAGAAGCGGTAGTAGTAGTAGCCAAAGCAGTGGCAGTAGTAAGTAGTACTTTTAGTAGCAGCAGCATCAATTGTAGTAGTAGTAGTAGTACTAGCAGTCATAGTAGCAATTGTTTTAGTAGTAGTAGTACTTGTGGCAACAGCAGTAGCAGCAGTAGTGTAGCATTAGTACGAGTAGTTGTAGTAGTAGTAGTAGAAGTAGTAGTAACAGTAGTAGTAGAAGTGGTAGTAGTCATTGTAGAAACAGTAGTAGTTGTTGTGCTAGTATTAGTAGTAGTTGCAGTTGGCGTAGTAGAAGTAGTAGTAGGAGAAGTAGCATTGGGAGTGGTAATAGTAGTTAAAGTGGTAGTAGTAGTAGCAATAGTAGCATTAGTTGCTGTAGAAGCAGCAGCAGCAACAGTAGTTGTTGTAGTAGTAGTAGTAGCTGCATTGGCAACAGTTGTAGTATTAGGAGTAGAAGTAGTACTAGCAGTAGAATTAATCACAGTAGTAGTAGTAGTAGAAGTAGTAGTTGTAGTAGTAGTAGTAGCAGTAGTAATAATAGCCGTAGTAATAGAAGTAGTAGTAGTCGAAGTAGTCACAATAGTAGCTGTAGTAGTCGAAGTAGTAGTAGCAGTTTTCGTAGTTGTAGCCGTAGCAGTTATAGCAATAGTAGTAGTAGTAGGAGAAGTAGTAATAGTTGTTATTGCAGGAGAAGTTGTTGAAGTAGTAGTAGTAGTAGTAAAATTAGTAGTTGTAGTAGTAGAGTAGTTGTAAAAGTAGTTTTAGTAGTAGTAGAAGTTGCAGTAGCAATAGAAGCATTAGTAGAAGCAGTAGTTGTAATAGAAGTAGTAGTAGTGGTAGTAGTAGTATCAGTAATAGTATTCGCTGTAGCAGCAATAGCAATAGTCGTAGTAGCAGCAGCAGCAGCAGTAGAAGTAATCGAAAGACTAACAGTGTTGTAGCAGTAGTAGCAGTAGCATTAGTAGTAGTAGTAGAAGTAGTAGTAGTATTCGTAGCAACAACAATTGCTGTAGTAGAGGTAGTAATAGTAGTATTAGTAGCCGCAGTAGTAGTAGCAGTAGTAGAATTAGTAGCCACAGTAGTAGTAGTTGTTGTTGTTATAGTAGTAGTAGTAGTGTTGCCAAGGTTGTACTAGTAGTAGTCTGAGCAGCAATAGTAGTAGCAGTAGTAGTAGCAAGAAAAGTAGCAGTAGCACTAGTAGTCATTGTAGCAGCAGTAATAGCAGCAGTAGTTGCAGTAGTAGCGGTAGTAGTAGTAGAAGTGGTCGCATTAGTAGTATTAGTAATAGTAATTGCAATCTCGTAATAGTAGGAGAAGTAGTAGGAGTAGTAGTTTTACTGGCAGCACCAGCAACAACAGCAGTTGTTGTTGTAGGAGTATTAGTAGTAGTAGCAACAGAAGTAGTAGTAATAGCAGCGGCAGTAGTATTGCCAATATTTATCGCAGTACTAGTAGTAGTACTTGTAGTAGTAGCATTATTTGTAGCTGGAGGAGCAATAGTAGCACTAGTAGTAGTAGTAGTAGTAGTAAAAGCAATAGTAGTGGCAAAAGCAGCAACAGTAGTTGCAGTTATTGTAGTAGTGTAGTAGTAGTAGCGTAGTTGTAGTAGTAGTTGTAGAAGTAGTGTAGTAGTAGTAGTAGCCGTAGAAGCTGTAGCAACAGTAGTTGAGTAGTAGAAAAAGTAGTAGTACTTGTAGTAGTTGTAATAGTAGCAATAGTAGTAGTGGTAGTAGTAGTTGCTGAAGTAGTACTAGTAATAGTAGTAGTAGTGAAAGTAGTAGCAGTAGCTTTAGCAGTAGTAGTAGTTGCTGAAGTAGTACTAGTAATAGTAGTAGTAGTGAAAGTAGTAGCAGTAGCTTTAGCAGTAGTTGTAGTAGTAGTAGAAGTAGTAGCAGCAGCAATTGTATTAGTAGTATCAGTAGTAGTAGTACTAGTAGTAGTAATCGTAGTAGTAGTTGTTTGAGTACGAGCAGGAGTTGTAGGAGTAACAGTAGCAGTAGTAGAAGTGGTAGTCGTAATAGTTGCAATAGTAGCGGAAGAAGAAGTAGTAGTAGGAGTAGCAATAGTCATTGTAGCAGCATTAGTAGTAGTAGTAATAATATTAGTAGTTATTGTTGTAGCAGTAGTAGAAGTAGTAGTAGTGGGAGAAGATGTAGTAGTAGCAGTAGTGGTAATAGTAGTAGTAATAGAAGCTGTAGTCATAGCAGTATTAGTGGTCATAGTTGTAGTTGGAGTAGTGGTAGTAGCAGTAGTAGTAGTAGTGGCAGTTGCATCTGTTATAGCAGTGCCAATAGCAATAATAGTAGTAGTAGTAATAGTATTAATAGAAGGTGTCGTGGTAGCAAAAGTAGTATGAGAAGTAGCTGTTGTTGTTGTGAAAGAAGTAGTAGTAGTTGTAGTAGTAATAGTAGTTGCGGTAGTAGCAGCAGCTATATTAGCAGTAGTTGTTGTTGTAGTAATAGAAGTAGTAGTAGTTGTTGTTGTACTAGCTGTAGTAACAGCAGTAGCTATACTAGAAGCTGTGGTTGTGGTAGTAGTAAATGTTGTAGTGGTAGTTGTAGCAGCAGTAGCAGTTGTTTTAGTAGTAGCAGTAGGGGAAGTAGTAGTAGTTGTTATTATAGGAGTAGGAGTAGTAATTGTAGTAGTAGTAGTAGTAGTTATAGTAGTACTACTAGTAGAAGCAGTATTTATAACTGTAGTTGTAGTTGTAGTAGTACTAGTACCAATAGTATTAGAAGCATTAGTAGCTGCATTAGTTTTAATAGTAATAGTAGCGGTAGCAATAGTAGCAATAGTAGCAGTTGTAGTAGAAATAGTGTTAGCAGTAGCAGTAGTAGCAAGCGTAGTAGTAGTAGTAGCGATAGTTGTAGAAGCAATAGCGGTGTAGTAGTAGTAGAAGGAGTAACAGTAGTAGAAGTAGTAGGAGAAGTCGTAGTAGTAGTAGTAGTGGTCGAAACAACAACAACAACAACAATAGTAGTAGTAATAGCAGCAACAACAACAACAATAGCTGTAGTAGTATTGCTAGTAGTAGTAGTAATAGTATTGGTAGCCACAATAGTAGTAGTAGTGGTAGTAGCAGTAGTAGCAGTGACAGTAGTTGTAGTAGCTGTAGTGATAGCCATAGTTGTAGTAGTGGTAGTAGTAGTAGTAGTAGCAGTAGTTGTTGTAGTAGCCGAAGTTGTAGCGGTAGCATTACTTCTTGCAGTAGCAACTGTAGTAGTTGTAGTAGTAGGAGTAGAAGTAGGAGTAGTAGTAGTAGTAGTATTAGTTGTAGTAGGAGTAGTAGCAATGGTAATAGTAGCGATTGTAGTTGGTGGAGTAGTAGTAGTAGCGGCAGTTGTACTACTAGCAGTAGTTGTAGTAGCAATAGTAGTTGTGGCAGCAGCAGTAGCAGTAGGAGTTGTTGTAGTAGTAGTAGGAGTAGGAGTAGTAGTAGTAGTAGTAGTAGTAGCAACAACAGTAGTAGCAACAGCAGTAGCAGTAGTAGTCACAGAAGTAGTAGCAACAACAGTAGTTGCAGTAGTAGAATTAGTAGGAGAAGTGGATAGAGAAGTAGTATTATAGTAGCAGCAGCAGTCGTAGTAGTAGTTGTAGTAGTAGCTATCTTAGGAGTTGTTGTGGTAGTAGTCTCAGCAGTTGTTGTAGTAGTAGCCGTATTAGTAGAAGTTGCAACAAGTGCAATGGCAGCAACAGTAGCAGAAGTAGTAGCAGCAGTAGTAACAGTAGCAATAGTAGTAGTAGTTATAATAGTAGTAGTAGCAGTAGCGGCCGCTGTGGTTGTAGTTGTTAAAGCAGAAGTAGTAGTAGTAGTTGTTGTTGTTGTAGTAGTAGTAGTAGTAGTAGTAGCAGCAGCAGCAGCAGTAGTAGTAGTTGTAGCTGTAGCAAAAAGTCAAAGTAGCAGAAGTAGTCGTGGTAGCAGTATGGCAGTATTAGTAGCAGTAATATGAGCAATAGTAGCAGTTGCAGTAGGAACAATAATAGTTGAAGTTGTAGTAGTAGTAGCTATAATATTTGCTCTTTTAGTAGTAGCAGTATCAATAGTAGTAGTAGTGTTAGTAGTAGAATTAGTAATAGTAGTAGTAGCAGTAGTAGTAGTTAGAGCTATACCAAGAATAGGTGCAAGTGGAGGAGTAGTAGTAGTATTACAAGTAGTTGTAGCAGCAATTACAGTGGTAGTAGTAGCGGTAGTGGCAACTGTTATAGTCATAGAAGAAATCACAGTAGTGGCAGTACTAGTAGGAGTAGTAATAGTTATCGCAGTAGTAATAGTAGCAGTTGTATACCTAGTGGTAATAGTAGTAATAGTAGTAGCCGAAGTAGTAGTAATAGGTGAAGTGATAGTAGTAGCAGTGGCAATAGTTGAAGTGGTAGAAGTTATAGCAGTAGTAGCAGGAGTAGCAGGAGTAGTAGGAGTGCTAGCACTAGTGGTAGAAATAGTAGTACCAGAAGTAGTATTAGTTGTTGTTGTTGTTGTTGTAGTAGTAGTAGTAGTAGTAATTCTATTAGTATCAATAGTACTAATATTAGTAATAGTAGTATTGTAGTAGTAGTATTAGTTTAAGTAGTATTTTTACTACGAAAAGTGGTAGTAGTAATAGTAGTAGTGTTAGAAGTAGTTGTTGTTGTTGTAGTAGTAGGAGTAGTTGTAGAAGTAGCAGTTGTTGTAGTACTTGCAGTAGTTGTTATAGTTGTGGTAGTAGTAGTAGTAGAAGTAGAAGCAATAGTAGCAAGAGTAGTTGTAGTAGTAGTAGTGAAAGTAGTTGTAGTCATAGTAGTGGTAGCAGTAGCAATATTAGTAGGAGAAGTTGTAGAAGTAGTAGTGGCAGCAGTAGTAGCAGTAGTAGTGGCAGTAGCAGTAGTTGTTGTTGTAGTGACAGTAGTTGTGGTAGTAGTAGTACAAGTTGTAGTAGTAGTAGTTGCAGTGGTAGCAATAGTATTAGCAAGAGCAGTAGCTGTAGAACTAGTAGTACCAGTAGTAGCTGTAGCAGTTGTAGTAGTAGCAGCAGTAGCAGTGGTGGTAGTAGTAGTAGAAGTAGTTGCAGTTGCAATTGAAGTAGTAGTAAGAGAAGTAGCAGCTGTAGTAGTTGTAATTGTAGTAATAGTAGTAGTAGTAGTAGTCGTTGTTGTTGTGGTAGTGGCAGAAGTGGCAACAGTAGTGGCAATAGTAGTGGTAGCATAAGTAGTAGCAGTAGTACTAGTAGTAGTAGTAATAGTAGTAGTAGTCACAGTAGTAGTACCACCAGTAGTAGTAGTATGAGAAGTAGTTGGAGTAATAGTATTAGTAGCAACATTAGCTATAGTAGTACTAGCTGTAGCAGTATTAGTAATAGTAGTAGTAGTAGTAGTAGTCGTAGAAGAAGCAATAGATGCAACAGTAGTAGTAGTTGCCATCATAATAGTAGTAATAGCAGTAGTAGTAGTAGCCGTATTTGTTGCAGCAATAGCAACAATGGTAATAGTAGTAGTTGTAGCCGTAATAGTAGCAGCAATAAGAGTAGTAGTAGTAGTAATAGTAGCGGTAGTAATAGTCACAATAGTAGCTGCAACAATAGTAGTAGTAGTAGCATTAGTAGCTGCAGTAGTTGTGGTAGTTGTAGTACTGGTAGCTGTAATAGTAGTAGTAGAAGTACAAGTAGTAGTAGAAGTAGTAGTAGTAGTATTAGTAGTAGTTGTTGTTGTTGTAGTAGTAGTGGTAGTAATAGTAATGGTAGTGGTAGTAGTAGTAGTGGTAGTAGTAGTAGTAGTAGTAGTTGGAATAGGCATTGGAGGAGTAATTATAATAGTAGTAGTGGTAGGAGTAGTATAGTAGTGCCAGTAGTAGTAGTAGTTGTAGTAGTAGTATTAGCTGCAGTGAGTAGTAGTAGCAGTAGTCGTAGCAATAGCAGTAGTAGTAGTAGGGGTAGTCGTAGTAGTAGTAGAAGAAGAAGGAGCTGTAGTAGTATTAGCAGCAGTAGAGTTGCTGTAGTAGTAGTAGTAGTAGGAGGAGGAGGAGGAGGAGGAGGAGTAGTAGTAGTAGTAGTAGTAGTAGGAGGAGGAGGAGGAGGAGGAGGAGAAGTAGGAGTAGAAGTAGGAGTAGTAGTAGGAATAGGTGTAGGAGACGGAGTACTGTAGGTGTAGTATTAGGAGTAGCAGTAGGAGTAGTAGTAGCTGTGGAGGCATCAATTGTAGCATTAATAGTAGTCATAGAAGTAATTGTAGTATTACTAGTTGTTGTAGTAATAACAGAACTAGTAGTAAGAGAAGTAGTAGTAGTAAGAGAAGTAGTAGTAGTAGCATTTGGGGTTGTAGTCGTCAAAGTAGTAGTAGCAATATTATCAGTAGTAATGGCAGTAGTAGTAGTTGTTGTAGTAGTAGTATTAGTAGCAATAGCAGTAGTAGCTGTGCTAGTAGTAGTAGCAAGCATAGTAGTAGTGGTAGTAGTGGTGGCAGTAGTAGTAGCAGCAGCAGTAGTAGTAGTTGTAGTAGTAGTAGTAGTAGTAGTAGGAGTAGTAGTAGGAGTAGTAGTAGTAGTAATAGTAGCAGTAGTTGTGGTAGTAGTAGTAGTAGTAGCGGTAGAAGTAGTAGGAGTAGCTGTAGTAGTAGTATTAGTAGAAGTGGTATTAGTGATAGTAGTAGTTGTAATTATAGCAGTAGCGGAAGGAGTTTTAGTAGTAATAGCAGTAGTAGTAGCAATAGAAGTAGTAGTAGTAAAAGTAGTAGTAGTGGTAGTGGTAGTGGTTGAAGTAGTTGTAGGAATAGGTGTGGGAGAAGTAGTTGTAGGTGTATTGCTAGGAGAAGGAGTAGTAGTAGTAGTAGCTATAGTAGCAGCAATTGTAGTGGTAATAGCTGTTGTAGCCGCAAGAGTAGTCGTAGTAGTAGTAGTAGTAGCAGTAGTTGCAGTAGTAGTAGCTGTAGCAGTAGTAGTAGGAGAAGTAGTAGTAGTTGCATTAGGAGTAGTAGTTGTGATAGTAGTAGTAGCAGTATTAGCAATGGTCGCGGCAGTTGTTATAGTAGTAGCACTAGTTGTAGCAATAGTGCTAGCAAAAGTAGTAGTAGTTGTTGTATTAATATTAGTAGGAGGCGGTGGAGTAGTAGTAGAAGTAGCTATGCTAGTAGTATTTTCCGTAGTTATTGTAGTAGTAGTAGTAGCAATAGGAGTAGGAGTAGTAGTAGTGGTGGTAGTGGTAGTAGTAGCAGTAGAAGCTGCAGTAGCAGTTGCAGTAATAGCTGTAGTGTTAGTAGTAGTAGTAGTTGTTGTTGTTGTACTAGTAGTAGTAGTTGTAGTAACAGTTCAGGTAGTAGTAGTAGTGGCTATAGTGGTAATAGTAGAAGCAGTTGTAGCAGCTGTTGTGGCAGCAGTAGTGGTAGTAGTCGTAGTAGTACTAGTAATAGTAGTTCTACAAGTAGTCGCATTAATAGTAGTAGTAGTAGTAGTGGCCACAGTAGTAGTAGTAGGATCGGCCATAGTAGTAGTAGTTGTTGTTGTTGTTGTTGTGGTAGCAGTAGTTGTAGTGGTAGGAGAAGCAGCTATTTTTGCAATAGTAGCAGCAGTAGTAGTAATAGGAGGAGAAGCAGCTGTAGTTGCAATAGAAGCACCAATAGTAGTACTAGTTGTAGTAGTAGTAGCTATGGCAGTAGTAGTACCAATCGTATCCATAATACCATTTGTAGTAGTTGTAGGAGTAGAAGTAGCAATAGTAGTGGTAGTAGTGGTAGTAGTAGTAGTAGGAGAACTTGTTGTAGTTGTAGTAGTAATAATAGGGTTAGTAGTAGCAGTAGTAGAACGAGTCGTAGAGGTAGGAGTAGTGGTCGTGGTAGTAATGGTGGTAGTTGTAGCAATAGTAGCAGTAGCAGTAGTGCAGGAGTAGTAGTAGTAGCAGTAATAGCAGAAGTAGTAGTAGCAGTAATAGCAGAAGTAGTAGTAGAACTAGTATTAGTAAGAGTTGGAGTAGTAGTAGTAGCTGTAGTACTAGTGGTAGTAGTAGCAGTTGTAGTTGTAGGAGAAGTAGTAGTAGTAGTAGCAATAGTAGTAGCAGTAGTAATAGTTGTATCGGTACAAGTAATGGCTGAGTGGTAGTAGCAGTATTAGCAGCAGTTGTTGAAGTAATAATAGTTGTTGTGCTAGTAGTGGAAGTAGCATAAATAGTTGTAGAGCAGTAGTAGTAGCAGTTGTAATAGTAGTAGTATTAGTAGTTGGAGCAATAGTAGTAGGTGTATAGCAGTAGCAGGAGGAGTAGTAGTAGAAAGAATAATAGTAGTAGTAGTATTAGGAGTAGTTGGTGTAGTAGTTGTGGTAATAGTAGTTGCAATAGTTATAATAGTAGTAGTAGTAGTAGTAGTAGTAGTTATAGTAGTAGTGGTAGGTGTAAAAGTAGCATTAGTAGTTGTAGTAGTCGCAATAACAGCATTAGTGATAGTAGTAGTAGTAGTTGTTGTTGTTGTACTAGTAGTAGTAGTTGTAGCACTTGTAGTAGTAGTAGTAGTAGTAGGATGAGTATAAGTAACAGTAGTAGTTGTAGCAGTGGCAGGAATACGTGTAGGAGGAGTAGTAGGAGTAGCAGTAGAAGTAGTAATAGTCGTAGTAGTAGTAGTAGTAGCACTAGTAGTAGTAGAAGTAGTAGTAATAGTTGTAGTAATAGTACTTGTTGTAGTTGTATTACTAGTAGTAGTTGTTGTTGTAGTGGTAGTTGGAGTAGTACTACGAGTAGCAGTAGGAGTTGTTGTAGAAATAGTAGGAGTAGCAATAGTAGCAGTAATAGTAGAAGTAGTAATAGTAGTAGTAGTACTGGTAGTAGTAGTAGCAGCAGCAGCAGCAATAGCAGTAGTACTAATAGTAGTAGTGGTGGTGGTGGTAGAAGGGACAGCAGGAGTAGTAGTAGTAGTAATAATAGTAATAGTAGTAATAGTTGTCGTACTAGTAGCAGTAGTACTAGTAGCAGTAGTGGTAGTAGTAGTACCCTTGGTAGTAGTTGTAATGGTAGAACAGTAATAGGAGTAGTAATAGAAATATCACCGGTAGTAGCAGAAGTAGGAGAAGTAGGAGAAGTAGTAGTAGTAGCATTTGCAGCTGTAGTCCTCATCGTAGCTTCAACAGTATTAGCAGTAGTAGTGGTAGTCGTAGTGGTAGTAGCAAAAGTAGAAGTAGTACTGTTGGTATTAGTGGTAGTAGTATTAGTAATACTAGTTTGTAGCAGTGGTATTAGTTATAGTAGTATCTTTAGTAACAAAACTAGTAGTAGCAGTAGTATTAGTGCCAGTAGTTGTTGTAGTAGTAGTAGTAGAAGTAGTAGTAGGAGTAGTAGTAGTTGTTGTTGTTGTTGTAGCAGCAGCAGTAGTAGTATATGTTGCAGCAGTAGCAGTAGTAGCAGTAGTAGAGGTAGTATAAAAAATAGTAGTAGTTGTACTTGTTGCAGTTGTAGTATTTATAGCAGCAGCAGCAGCAGCAGTAGCAGCAGTAGTAGTAGTAATAGGAGTAGTGGTAGTTGTAGCAGCAGAAGAAGGAGGGCTAGTAGTAGTAGCATTAGTAGTAGTAGGAGTAGCAGGAGGAGGAGTACTAGTAGAATCATTAGTAGTAGTAGTAGGAATATGTGTCGGAGGAGTAGTAGGAGTAGTAGTAGAAGTGGTAGTAGTAGTAGTTGTAATAGTAGTAGTAGTAGTAGTTGAGGCACTAGTATTCGTAGTTGTTGTTGTTGTAGTTCTAGCAGTAGTAGTAGTAGCTGTAGCAGTAATAGCAGTAGTAATAGACTATTAGTAGCAACAGTAGTGGTAGGAGTAGTTGTTGTAATAGTTGTGGTGGTAGTAGTAGCTGTTGTAGTAGTAGTAGTAATAGTAGTAGTGGTTGTGGTAATAATAGTAGTAGTAGTAGGAACAAAAGTGGTAGCAATAGTAGTAGTAGTAATAGTTGTATTAGTAATAGTCATAGTAGTAGGAGTAGCAGACGCAACAGTAGCAGCAGCAGTAGCAGTTGTCATTAGAGTAGCAGCAGTAGCAGTAGTGCTGGTAGTAGTAGTAGTCGTTGTACTAGTAGTAGTAGTCGCAATTGTTGTTGTTGTTGTTGTTGTAGTAGTAGTTGAAGTAATTGTAGTAGTTATTGTTGTAGTTGTTGTAGTTGTTGTAGTTGCTGTAGTCGCAGTAGCAGCTATAGCAGTAGTAGCAGTGGTAGTTGCAGAAGTAGGAGGAGTCATAGTAGTAGTAGTAGTAGTAGTATTAGTAGTAGTAGTAGTAGCGGTAGTAGTTAGAGTATTGGTAGTAGCTATAGGAGTAGTAGTAGTAATAGTAGAAGTAGTAGCAGCAGTAGTAATAGTGAAGTAGTAGTAGTAGTAGTAGTAGTAGTAGTAGTAGTAGTAGTAGTAGTGGGAGTAGTAGTAGTTGTAGTAGTATTAGTAGTAGTATAGTAGTACTAGTAGTACTAGTAGTAGTTCTAATAGTAGTAGTAGTAATATTGGTAGTAGTTGTACCAGTACTAGTAGTAGTAGCAGTACTAATGGTAATAGCTATAGTAGTTGTCATACTAGTAGCATTAGTAATAGTAGCAGTAACGGTAGTAGTAGTAATATTGGAAATAGTAGCAGTAGTAGTAGCAGTAATAGGAGTATTAGTAGAAATAACACAAGTAGCAGGGGTCGCAGCAGCAGCAGTAGTAGTAGTAGTAATACTCGTTGTTGTTGTTTGTCATAGTAGTAGCAGGAGAAGTAGTTGTAGCAGTAGTTGGAGAAGTAGTTGTAGTACCAGCTGTAGCAATAGTAGCAATTGTAGCAATAGGAGAATAAGTAGGTACAGTAGTAGGATAAGAAATAGGTATAGTAGCGGTAGTAGCAATAGTTGTAGCAGTAGCGGTAGTAGCAATAGTTGTAGCTACAGCAACAGCAGTTGTAGTAGTATTAGCTGTATCGGTAATAATTGTAGTAGGAGTATAAGTAGTAGTAATAGTAATAGTAGCAGATGATGCAATAGTAGTAGTAGTAGAAGAATTATTAGTAGCAATAGTGGTAGTAGTAGCAGAAGTGGTATTAGTAGCTATAGCAGTAGTAGTAGTAGCAGCATTAGGCGTAGTATGGCTGTAGTAGCAGCAGCAGTAGTAGTAGTAGCTGGAGGAGGAGGAGGAGGAGTAATATTAGTAGTGCGAGTAATAGTGTTATTAGTAGTAGTAGTATTAGTAGTTTCAGAAGTTGTAGTAGAAGTAGTAGTAGTATTAGTAGTTTCAGAAGTTGTAGTAGTAGTAGATGAAGTAGTTGCAGTTGGAGAGGTAGTAACAGTAGGAACAACAACAGCAGCAGCAGTGGTACTAGTAGTATTAGTAGCAACAGTAGTAGTAGTTGTAATACTAGTAGTTGGTGTAGCATCGGTAGTACTTATAGTAGTAGTAGTAGCAGTAGCAGTCGTAAGAATAGCAGTAATCATAGCAGTGGTTGTTGTTGTAGCAGTAGTAGCAGAAGTGGTAGTAGTAGCAGTCGTAGATGTACTAGCAGAACTAGTAGTAGCAACAGCAGTATTAGTAGGAGTAGTAGCAGTTGTAGTAATAGTACTAGGAAACGTAGTAGTCGTAACAATAGAAGTGGCAGTAGGACTAGTAGTTGTAGTAGTAATAGTAGTCGTAGTGGCAATAGTAGGAGTAGTAATAGATGCTCTAGCAGTAGCATTAGTAGCAATAGTAGCAGCAGAAGTAGTAATAGTAGTCGAAGTAGTATTAGTAGTAGTAATAATAGCGACAGAAGTAGTAGTAGTAGTAGTAGCAATAGTAGCAACAGAAGTAGTAGTAGTAGTAGTAGTAGAAGTAGTAGTAGGAGTAGCAGCAGTAGAAGTATTAGCAGAAGTAGCAGTAGCAGCAAAAGTAGTAATAGTCGTAGTAGTAGTAGCAGCAACAGTAGTAGTAGTTGTTGTAGTAGCGGTAGAAGTAGTAGTAATAGTAGTAATAGTCATAGTCGTAGTAGTATAAATAGTAGTAAGAGTAATTGTTGTAGAAGTAGTAGCAGCATTTGTAGCAACAAGAGCAGTAGTGGTAGCAATAGTAGTAGCAGCAGCTATAGTAGTAGTAGCACCATTTGTAGTAGTATTACTAGGAGTAGCAGAAGTAGCAATAGTAGCGGTAGTAATAATAGTAATAGTATTACTAGTAGTTTTAGTAGCTGCAGAAGTAGTAGTTGTTGTTGTTGTATTAGTAGTAGTACTAACAATAGCAGTATTTGTAGCAGTGGTTGCCGTCATGGCAGTAGTAGTAGAAGTAGTAGTAGTAGTAGTCGTAGATGTTGTAGCAAAAATAGTAGTTGCAATAGTAGTATTAGTAGGAGTAGTAGTAGTTGTAGTAACAAAAATTGTCACAGTAGTAACAGTTGTAGGAAAAATACTAGTCGTAGCAATAGAAGTGGCAGTTGGCCTAGTAATAGTAATTGTTGTAGTAGTCGCAAAGGCAGTTATAGGAGTAGTACTAGAAGCAATAATAGTAGCATTAGTTGCGTTAGTAGCAACAGAAGTAGTAATAGTAGTAGTAGTAGTATTAGTAGTAGTCTTGGTAGCGGCAGAAGTAGTAGTAGTAGTAGTAGTAGTAGAAGTAATAGTAGCAGTAGCAATAGTAGCAGTAAAAGTAGTAGTAGTAGTAGTAGAAGTAGTAGCAGCACCAGCAGTAGCAGTAGTATTAGTAGAAGTAGTAGTAGTAGCAAAAGTAATAGTAGTTGTAGTAGTAGAAGTAGCAGTAGTAGTGCCATAAGTAGTGGTAGCAGCAGCAATAGTAGTAATTATTGTAGTAGCAACAGAAGTAGTAATAGTAGTAGTAGCAATAGTCATAGCTGTAGTAGTATAAGTAGTAGTAAGAGCAATAGTTGTAGTAGCAGTAGCAACATTTGTTGCAATAATAGCAGCAGTAGTAATAGTAATAAAAGTAGCAGCAGCAATAGTAGTGGCAGTAGTATTAGTAGCACTAAGAGTAGCAGAAGTAGCAATACTTGTGGTAGTAATAATTATAGTTGTTGCAGTAGCCGTAGTAGCCGAAGTATTAGGAGTAGGTGTTGTTAAAGTTGTAGTAGCAATAGTAGTAGTAGCTATTATAGTGTAGCAGCAGCAGTAGTAGTAGTAGTAGTTGTGGCAGTAGTAGACGCAACAGTAGCAATAGTCGTTGTTGCAATAGTGGTAGTTGTAGTAGTTGTAGTTGTAGTAGTAGTAGTAGTAGTAGTAGTATTAGCAGTAGTCATGCTAGTAGCAGAAGTAGTAGTAGTTATAGCAGTGGTAGTAGAAGTCATAGTAGCAGAAGCAATAGTAGAAGCAGAAGTAGTGGTAGTAGTAGTGCTAGTAGTAGAAGTAGTAGTAGAAGTAGCAGCAGTAGTAGTATTAGCAGAAGTAGTAATAGCAGCAGAAGCAGTACTAGTTGTAGTAGTAGCTTTAGCAGTAGTAGCAACATAAGTAGTTGTAGTGGTAGTAGTAGTAGCAGTAGTAGTTGTTGTAGTAGCGGCAAAAGTAGTAGTAGTAGTAGTAGTAATAGTCATAGCCGTAGTAGTATAAGTAGTAGTAAGAGCAATAGTTGTAGTAGCAGTAGCAGCATTTGTAGCAATAGTAGCAGTAGTGGTAGTCGTAGCAGTTGTAGCAACTGTAGTAGTTGTAGTACCACCAGTAGTAGTAGTACTTTGAGTAGCAGAACTAGCAATAGTAGTGGTAGTAATAATAGTAGTAGTATTAGTAGTAGTCGTAGTAGCGGCAGAAGTAGTACTAGTAGCAGCAGTAGTAGTAATAGTAGTTGTAGCAGCAGCAGTAGTAATAGTAGCAGTATCAGTAGTAGTAGTAGAAGTAGTTGTATTGGTAGCATTTGAAGTAGTAGTAGCAGCAGAAGACATAGTATTATTAGCAAAAGTAACAGCAGCAGCAGTAGTAGTAGTTATAGTAGTAGTAGCAGCAGCAATAGTAGCAGTAGTAGTAGTTGTTGTTGTTG
Source organism: Trichopus zeylanicus subsp. travancoricus (assembly GCA_005019695.1). Taxonomy (NCBI): domain Eukaryota; kingdom Viridiplantae; phylum Streptophyta; class Magnoliopsida; order Dioscoreales; family Dioscoreaceae; genus Trichopus; species Trichopus zeylanicus. The sequence continues at coordinate 125,653 of RXID01020762.1, read as the reverse complement.
TTGTAGTATTCGTAGAAGTAGTTGTAGTAGCGGTAGAAGTAGTTGTAGCAGTAGTAGTAGTAGTCGTAGTTGTAGTAGTATTAGTAATAGTAAGAGTAATAGTGATAGTAGAAGTAGCAGTATTTGTAGCAATTGTAGCAATAGCAGTAGTAGTAATACAAGGAGTAGATATAGTAGTAATAGTGGCAGCAGTAGTAGTAGTGCTAGGAGTAGCATAAGTAGCAATAGTTGTGGTAGTAATAATTATACTTGTAGCCATAGCAATAGTTGTAGAAGTAGTAGTAGTAGCAGAAGTATTTGGAGTAGGTGTTGTTGAAGTTGTATTAGCAATAGTAGCAGCAGTGGCAGCTATAGTAATAGCGGTAGTTGTTGTGGTAGTCTTAGTTATTATAATGGCTGTAGTAGTAATTGTAGTAGTAGTAGCAGTAGCAGCAATAGTAACAATAGTCGCAGTTGCAATAGTGGTAGCAGCAGCAGCAGCAGTAATTATATTATTAGCAGTAGTAGCTATTGTAGCAGCAGTAGTCGTAGAAGTAGTCACAACATTATTAGTAGTTGTAGTATTAGTCATGACAATAGTAGTTGCAGCAGTAGTCAAATCAATAGCAGAAGTAGTTGCAGTAGTTGTAGTAGTTCTAGTAGTTGCTGCAATAGTAGTTGTAGCAATAGTAGTAGTAGTAGCAGTAGCAACAGCAGCAGTAGCAGCAATAGTAGTAGTTGTTGTTGTAATAGACATAGTAGGAACAGTAGTAGTAGTAGTAGGAAAAGTATTAGTAGTAGCTGTGGTAGTAATAGTAGTAACAGTAGGTGCAGAAGTGATAGTAGTAGTAGTAGGACTAGGAGTAATAGTGTTAGTATTAATAGTAGTAGTAGGAGTAGTAGTAGTAGCAATTGTACTCATTTTAAAAGTTCTAATAGTACTAATAGTAGAATTAGTAGTAGTAGTAAATGAAGTGGTAGTAGTTGTTTTTTGATGTAGTAGTAGTGGTAGTTGTAGTAGCAGTAGTAATAGTAGGAGTTGGAGTAGGAGCAATAGTAGGCATAGTCATAGTCGGAGTAGGGGTGGTAGTAGTAGTTGGAGTAGGGGTTGTAGAAATAGTAGGAATAGTAGTAGCAATAGTACTAGGAGTAGTAGTAGGATTCAGAGTCGGATTAGTGGCAGTAGTAGTTGTAGTAGTAGTGCTAGTATTAGTAGTAGTAGTTAGTAGTAGCAACAGCAGCAGCAGTAGTTGTAGTAGTAGCAGTATCAGTAGTTGTTATAGTAGTTGTAGTAGCAGCTTCAATAGTAGCAATAGTAGTAGTAGGCATTGGAGTACGGGTAGAAGTAGGAGCTGTAGTAGTTTGTGTATGGGTACTAGTAGTAGTGGGAGTAGTAGTAGCGGAAGGAGTTCGAGTAGGAGTTGTAGTAGCAGCAATAATCGCATTAGTAGTAGTAACAGTAGTATTAATAGGAGTAATAACTTGAGTTGTAGATGTTAGAGTAATGGTAACAGTAGCAGTTGTAGCAGTAGTTGTAGTAGTAGTAGTAGTATTAGTAGTAGCAGTAGTAGCGGCTGCAGCAACAGTGGTAGCAATAGCAGTAGGCGTAGTAGTTATGCTATTAGTAGTAGTAGTTATAGTAGGAATAGCAGTAGCTATAGGAATAGTAGTTGTAGCAGTAGTAGTAGAAGAAGTAGTAGTACTAGTAATTGTCGCATTAGTAGTAGTAGTAGTAGTAGTACCATTAGGAGTTGTAATAGGAGTAGTAGTAGGGGTTGTAGTTGTTGTAGTTGTAGGAGTAGCAGCAGCAGCAACAGTAGTAGTTGTAGTAGGAGGAGGAGTAGTGTAATAATAGTATTAGTAGCATTTGTGGTAGTAGTAGCAACAACAGTAGTAGTAGGAGTAGTAGGAGTAGTAGTAGTATTAGTTGTTGTCGTTGTTATGGTGGTGGTGGAAGCAGTAGTAGTAGCAGTAGTAGTAGGAGGAGTTGGAGTAGGAGTGGTAGTTGCAGTAGTAGAAGTAGTAGTATCTGTTGTAGTAGTAGGAGTAAGATTGTATTAGTAGGAGTAGTTGTATGAGGTCGTGTAGAAGTAGTAGTAGTAGTAGGAGGAGTAGTAGTAGTAGTAGTGTTTGTATTAGTAGTATAGCTCCAGTAGTAGTAGTAGTGATTGTTGCAACTGTACTAGTAGTAGAAGTAGTAGTAGTAGTAGTTGTTGTTGTTGTTGTTGTAGTTATAGTAGTAGTAGTCGTTGTTGTTGTAGTAGTAGAAGTTTTAGTAGTAGTAGTTGTTGTTGTTGTTGTTGGAGTAGGTGTAGTCGGAGTAGTAGGAGTGGTGGAAGTAGCTGGAGTTGGAGTAGGAGTAGTTGTAGCATAAGTAGTTGTAGTAGTTGTAGCAGTAATACTGGCAGTAGTAGTCAAAGTAGTAGTAGTCGTAGAAGTAGTAGAAGTTGTAGCAGTAGTAGTAGTAATAGTAGTAGTAACAGCAGCAGCAGCAGCAGCAGTAGTAGTAGTATAATTCATAGTGGTGGTAGTAGTAGAAGTAGTAGTAATTGGAGTAGTAGGAGTGGTTGTTGTTGTATTACTAGAAATAGTGGTAGTATTAGTGGTAGTAGTAGTTGTTGTTGTAGCAGCTGTAGTAGTAGCAGTTATAGTTGCATAAGTAGTAGTGGTAGTAGTAGTAGAAGTAGCAGCAGCAGTAGTAGTAGTAGCAGCATCAGCAGTAGCAACAGTAGTAGCAGTAACAGTTTTAGTGGCAGTATTACAAGTAGCAGTTGTAGTAGCAGTAGTACTAGTAGTAGTTATAGTAGTAGAAGCAGAAGTAGCAATAGTAGCAGTAGTAATTGCACTGGTAGTTGGAGTAGCAGGAGAAGTAGCAGGAGCAATAATAGTAACAATAGCAGCAACAACAGTAGTAGTAGTCGTGGCGGTGGTAGTAGTCGTAATAGTACTTGTGGTGGTAGTAGTGCAGTAGTAGCCACAGCAGTAGTCACAATTGTTATACCAGTAGATGTAGTTGTCGCAATAATAGTAGCAGTAGTGGCAATAGTAGTAGTAGCCGCAGTAGTAGTAGCTGTAGTTGTTGTAGTAGTAGTAGTAATAGTACTAGTAGAAGTAGTAGTAGTTGTTGAAGTAGTAATAGTAGCCGAAGTTGGTGTAGGAGTAGGAGTAGTAGTAGGAATAGTAGTATGAGTGGTGGTAGTTGTAGGAGTGGTAGTTGTAGTGTTAGTATTAGTAGTATTAGTTCCAATAATCGTAGTCGCCGTAGTAGTAGTAGTAGTAGTAGTAGTATTAGTTGTTGTAGTAATTATTGTTATTGTAGTAGTAGTAGTTGATGTAGTAGTAGCGGTAGTAGTAGTAGTGGTATTAGTACTAGTAGCGGCAGTAGTAGTAGTAGTATTAGTAGTTGTAGAAGTAGCAGCAGTGGTAGTAGTATTAGCAGGAGTAGGAGTCATAGTAGGAGTAGTAGTAGTTGGAGAATGGCTAGTGGCTGTTGAGGGAGTAGTAGTAGGTGTAAGAGTTGGAGTAGGAGGGGTAGTAGTAGCCGTAGTAGTGGATGTAGTAGCAATAGCAGCAATAGTAGCAGTAGTAGTAGTAGGAGTAATAACAGCAGTAGTAGTGGCAGTAGCACCAGTAGTAGTGCTTATTGTAGCAGCTGTGGCAATAGGAGCAACAGGAGCCATACTAGCAGTAGTAGCTGAAGTAGTAGTAGTAGTAGTTGTCATAGTAGCAGGAGAAGTTGGAACTGAAGTGCTGGTAGCAGTCATAGAAGTAGTAGTAGTAGCAGTATTAGTAGTAGTAGTAGTAGTATCAATAGCAGCAACAGTGGTTGTTGTAGTAGTGGTAGTATTACTAGTAGTATAAATTGGAGTAGTAGTAGTTGTTGTAGCAATAGGGGTGGTAGGAGTAGATGTTGTAGTAATGGTAGAAGCAGTAGTAGTATTTGCAGTAGTTGTAGTAGCAGTAATTGTAGCAGTAGCAGTAGTAGCAGTTATAGTAGCAGCAATAGTAGTAACAGTAGCAGTAGAAGTAGTAGCAGTAGTAATAGTAGCAGTAGCATTATCATCATCAGTAGCAGTAGTAGTAGCAATAGTAGAAGTATAATAGGTAGTAGCAGTAGTAGTAGTACTAGAAGTAGTTTAGTAGTAGAGGCAATAGAAGCAATAGTAGCAGTAGTAAGTGTGGTAGTAGCTAAGGTAGTAGGAGAAGTAGTAGGAGCAGCAGTAGTAGTAGCAGCAACAACAACAATATTAGTAGTAGTGGTAGTGGTAGTAGTAGTTATAGTACTAATAGTAGTAGTAGTGCAATGGTTGCCGGAGCAGTAGTAGCAGTAGTTGCAGCAGTAGTAGTAGTTGTAGCAGTAATAGTAGCAGCAGTGGTAGTAGTAGTAGTAGTAACAGTAGCAGCAGCAGCAGTAATAGTAGTAGTAGTAATAGTACTAGTACTAGTACTAGTAGTTGAAGTAGTGGGAGTTGTAGTCAGAGTAGGTGTAGGAGTAGGAGTAGTAGTAGGAGTACAAGTATTAGTGGTAGTAGTAGTGTTAGTATTAGTTGTATTAGTACTAGTAGTAGTTGTTGTTGTTGTTGTTGTAGTGGTAGTTGTAGAAGTAGTAGTGGTTGTAGTTGTAGTAGTGGTAGTAGTAGTTGTTATTGTTGTACTAGTAGTTGTAGAAGTAGTAGTGGTGGTGGTAGTATGAGTTGGAGTAGGAGTCATAGTAGAAGTAGTTGCTGGAGTATGGGTAGTAGTAGTTGAAGTAGTAGTAGTAGTAGCAGTAGTTGTAGGAGTAATTGTAGTAGTAGTCGAAGCAGTAGTAGTAGGAGTAGGAATAGTGGTAGTAGTAGGGGTAGAAGTAGGAGTTGTAGCAACAACATCTATAGTCGTAGCAGCAGTAGTACTAGTATTCATAGTAATAGTAGCGGCAGTAGTTGATGGAGTAGGAGAAGTAAAAGTTGTACTAGAAGTAGAAGTAGAAGTAAGATTAGCAATTGTAGTTCTTGTTGTTGTTGTAGTAGCTGTAGGAGAAGTAGGGGTTGTAGTAGTAATAGCAGTAGTTGTTGGCATAGTAGTAGTAGTAGGAGCAGCCGTAGAAGTAGTAGCAGCAGTAATAGGACTAGTAGTAGTTGTTGTATTAGTATTAGCTGTTGCAGCAGCAGTAGTAGTAGTAGTGTTTGGAGGAGTTGTATTAGTATGGGTGGTAGTCGTAGTAGTAGTAGTGGTAAGAGTAATAGTAGTAGTAGGAGTAGTCGTAATAGCAGTAGTGGGTGCAGTCGTACTAGTAGCCATAGTAGGAGCAGTAGTAGTATTAGTAATAGTTGCAATAGTAGGAGTGTAGTAGTAGTAATAGTAGTGGAAGTTGTAGTCATAGAAGTTGTAGGAGTGTTAGGATTAATAGGTAGTCATAGAAGTTTTAGAAGTGTTAAGAGTAGTATTGGTAGTAGTAGTAGTAGTTGTCGTAGTAGTAGCAATAGTGTTTGTATTAGTAGTAGTAGTACTACTAGTAGTAGGGTTAGCATTAGTAGTAGTAAGAGGAGGAGTAGTAGTAGCAGCAATTGTTCTAGTAGTAGAAGTAGTAGTAGTAGTAGTACTTCTAGCTGTTGTTGTTGTTGTTGCGGTAGGAGGAGTAGTAGTAGGCATAGTAGAAGTTGGGGTAGGTGTAGTAGTGGTAGTTGGAGTAGTAGAAGCAGTAAGAGTTGGAGTAGGAGTTTTAGTAGCAGTAGTAGTAGGAGTATTAGGAGTACTAGTAGTAGCAGTAGTGGTAGTAGGTGTAGGAATAGTGGTAGTAGTAGAAGGAATAGTAGTAGTAGTAGTGATGGTGGTGATGGTGTTAGTATTAGTAGTAGTAGTACCAGCAGTAGTAGTATTGGTAGTTGTTGTAGTACTAGTAGTAGTAGTAGTAGTTGTTGTTGTTGTTGTAGTAGCAGTAGCAGTAGTAGTAGTAGCAATAGTAGTGGTAGGCATTCGAGTACGGATAGTAGTAGGAGTTGCAATAGTTTGAGTTGAGGTTGCAGTAGTAGTAGGAGTAGTAGTAGCAGTAGGAGTTGGAGTAGGAGTAGTAATAGTAGTAGTAGTAGGAGGAGGAGGAGTTGTAGTCATAGCAGTAGTAGTACGTGTCAGAGTAGCAGTAGCAGTAGAAATAGTAGTAGTAATGATGATGGTGGTGTTGGTGGTGGTGGTGGTGGTAGTAGTAGTAGTAGTAATCGTACTAGGAGTGTAGTAGTAGTAGTAGACATAGTAGGAGTGTAGTAGTTGTTGTAGTAGTAGGAGTAGTAGTAGTTGAGGTTGTAGGAGTGTTAGTAGTAGTAGTTGTTGTAGTAATAGTGGTAGTAGTTGGGGAAGTAGTGTTAGTAGTAGTAGTAGTTGCTGTTGTAGTTGTAGGAGTGTTAGGAGTTGTAGTAGTAGTTAGAGTTGTAGTAGAATTAGTAGTAGGAGTAGGAGTATAGTAATAGTAATAGCAGTTGTTGCTGTAGTAGTACTAATAGTAGTAGTAGTAGTAGTAACGGTAGGAGTAGGAGTTGGGAGTAGTAGTAGTAGGATTTGTAGTAGAAGTAGTGGTGGTGGTAGTAGTAGTAGGAGGAGGAGCACTAGTAGTCGTAGTAGTAGGAGTAGGAATAGTAGTAGTTGTTGTTATAGTGGAAGTACTAGCAATAGTAGTAGTTGTTGCAATCGTAGTAGTAGCAATAGTAGAAGCAGCAGTTGCAGAAGTAACAACAGCAACAATAATAGTAGTAGCACTAGTGGTAGTATTAGTAGTTGTAGTAGTAGTAGCAGTAGTATTAGTAAAAGTAGTAGTAGGAGTTGGTGAAGTGGTAGTCGTCGTTATAGTAGTAGTGGTTGGAGTAGTTGTTGGAGTCAGAGTTGAAGTTGGAGTTATAGTAGGAGTTGTTGTAGTTGTAGTACTACTAGTAGGAATAGTGATAGTAGCAGTTGTTGGAGTTGGAGTTATAGTAGTAGTAGCAATGGTGGTAGTAGAAATTGTAGTGGTAGTACTAGTATTTGTTGGAGTAGTAGTAGTAGTAGGAGGAGGAGGAGGAGGAGGTGGAGGAGGAGGAGGAGGAGTGGTAGTAGTGGTTTAGTCCTTGGCGTTGTTGTCCTAGTCGTCTAGCCGTGCTTCGTTTCGTTTGTTGTTTCAGTCGTACTCTAGTCGTCGTCGGTGGCCGGACCCCTCCTGCCTCAGTCGTCCGTCGTCGCCGTTGTGGTTAAAGTCGTTATAGGCGCCAGGTGTGTTTGCCGTCCGGTTCCGTCGTAGGCGCCTTGGGGTGTTTATGTCGGTGCGCGTCGGTCCGTAGTCGTCGCCGCACGTCGTCTTCGTCGTCGTACGGCGCACGTCTAACCCCCCCGCTTTGTCCGTCATCGATCGATCGTCGTACCGACCCCCGCCCCTTGTCGTCCGCCGTCCTCGTCCGGTCGATCGTCGTAACGTCCGAGGGACGTCCTCGTTGTCGTGGTCGTCTTGCGGTCGCGTCTTCTCCCGTCGTTGAGCGTGTGTTATGAGTAGTAGCAGTAGGAGGAGTAGTAGTAGTAGCAGTAGGAGCAGTACTAGTAGCTGTAAGAGCATCAACAGTAGTAGTAGCTGTAGTGCAAGCAACTATAGTTGTAGTAGCACTATTAGTAGCAGCAGCAAGAGCAGAAGTAGTACGAGTTTTAGTACTAGTAGTAGTAGTAATAGTGTTAGTATTAGTTGAAGTAGTACCTGTAGTAGTAGGAGTAGTAATAGTAGCAATTGTACCAGTAGTAGAAGTAGTAGTAGTAGTATTAGTAGTAGTAGTAGTGGTAGTAGTAGTTGTGGTAGTAGTAGTAGTAGTAGTAGTCGTAGTCCGTCCTCATGTACGCGTCGGGGGCGTAGTCGTCGTCGATACGTCGGTGATCGGCCGTCGAGAGTCGTCCGTCGGGTAGCAGTCGGCGTTTGGTGCAGGCGGAGGCGTCGTCGTCGTCGTCGCCGTCGTGGCCCTCGTGGGCGTCGTCGATTGGCCCTAGTCGTTCGTCCTTTGTTGTCGTCGTCAGGCTTCGTCGTCCGTCGTCCTCCTAGTCGTCCCTTTCTCGTAGTCGTCATACGTCGCCGCCGTCGTGGTTGTTGTCGTCGTGGTGTACCCGTCGTAGACATCCGCCGCCGCCCGTACCCGCCCCCGTCTTGCCTGAGTCGTCTTTGCTGTCGTCGTCGTCGTCCGTCTTCCTTAGTAGGAAGTCGGCGTCCTCAGTATTAGAGTAGTCTACTGGTGGTGGTAGGTCAAAGTAGTGGGGTGGTGGGTAGTCATAGTAGTAGTAGTAGTAGGAATTGGAATAGTATTAGGAGTAGTAGTAGCTGTAGTGGTTGTGGTAGTAGTTGTAGTAGCTGTAGTCGTTGTTGGAGTTGGAGTAGTAATAGTAGCATTAGAAATGGTAGTAGTAGACTAGTAGTAGTAGGAGTAGTAGTAGCAAAAGTCGTAGGAGTATTAACATTAGTTGTAGTACTGGTCGCTGTAGCAATAATAGTAGTAGTAGGAGTAGTAGTCGCAGTCGGTGTAGGAGTTGTAGTAGTAGGAGTAGTAGTCGCAGTCGGTGTAGTTGTTATAGTTGTAGCAATTGCACTAGTAGCAGAAGTAGTAGTAGTAGTAGTAGTAGTAGTAGTATTAGCAGTAGTAGGAGTAGTAGTAGTAGGAGTGGTAATATTAGTAGTAGTAGTAGTAGTAGCTGTAGTAGTTGTTGCAATACTAGTAGTAGTTGGAGTGTCTGGGTTTGTAGTATTAGTACGAGTAGTAGTAGTAGAAGAAGTAGTAGTAGAAGAAGATATACTAGCAGTAAGAGTAGTCATAATAGTTGTAGTAGTAGCAGTAGTAGTATTATTATTATTATTACTAGTAGTAGTAGTAGTAGTAGTAGTAGTAGTAGTAGTAGTAGTAGTAGTAGTAGTAGTAGTAGTAGTAGTAGGAGTGAAGTAGTAGTAGTAGTAGTTGGACTAGTAGTCGTAGAAGTCGTAGGAGTGCTCGGAGTAGTACTAGTAGTAGGGGTAGTACAGGCAGTAGAACTAGTAGTAGTAGTATTAGTAGTGGAAGATGTACAACTATTAGTATTAGTATTAGTACTACTAGTAGTAGTGGTAGTGTTAGTATTAGTAGTAGTCATTCCAGTACTAGTTGGAGAATTAATAGTAGCAATCGTACTAGTAGTAGAATTAGTAGTGGTAGTAGTAGTTGTAGTAGTAGTAGTTGTTACAGTAGTTGTGGTAGTAGCAGTTGTAGTAGTAGCAATAATAGTAGTAGGAGTTGGAGTTAAGAGTTGTAGTTGCAGCAGTAGTAGTAAGTAGGAGGAGGAGTAGTAATTGGAGTTGTAGCTGGAGCAGTAGTAGGAGTTGGTGTATGAGTAGTTGTAGTAGGAGTAGTAGTTGTGGTAGTATGTGTAGGAGTAGTAGTTATAGTAGTAGTAGTAGGAGTTGGAGTATGAGTAGGGGTAGTACTAGGAGTTGTAGTTGGAGTAGTAGTAGCACTACTATTAGTAGTAGTTGTACCAGTAGTAGTAGTAGTAGTAGTACTAGTAGTAGTAGTTGGAGGAGTAGTAGAAGAAGAAGAAGTAGTAGTAGTAGTAGTAGTAGTAGTAGTAGTAGTAGTAGTAGTACAATTTGTAGTAGTAGTAGCAATAGTAGTAGTTGGAGTATGGGTAGTAGTAGTGATAGCAGTAGTAGAAGTCGTAGGAGTTGGAGTAGTGTAGTACCAGCAGTAGTAGTAGAAGTAGTTGTAGTTGTAGTAGTATTAGTAGCAGCAGCAGCAGCATTAGTAGTAGTAGTAGTAGCAGTAGTTGTTGTATTAGTTGCAACAATAGCTGCAACAGTAGTAGTAGTAGTAGTGTTAGTAGTATAAATCATAGTAGTAAGAGTAGTAATAGGAGTAGTAGTTGGAGCAGTTGTTTTAGTGGTAGTACTAGTAGAGGTAGTAGTAGTGGCAGCAGTAGTTGTAGCAGCTGTAGGAGTAGTAACAGTAGTAGTAGTTGTAGTAGTAGTAGTAGTAGTAATAGTAGCAGTAAAAGTAGCAGTAGGAGTAGTAGTAGAAGCTATAGCAGTAACAATAGAAGCAGTAGTGGTAGTAGCAGCAGCATTACAATTAGGAGCGGCACTAGCAGTAGTAGTAGGAGTATTAGTAGTAGTAGTAGTTGTTGTTGTTGTTGTAGTAGTAGAAGCAGTAGTAGCAACAGTAGCAGTAGTCATAGTAGCAGTAGATGTAGTAATTGGAGAAGTAGTCGGAGCAGTAGTAAAAGTAGTAACTGTAGTAGTAGTACTAATGGTAGTAGTAGTAGTGCAATAGTAGTCGTAGCAATAGTAGTAGTTGTAACAGTAGTAGTTAATATAGCTGTAATAACAGCAATTGTACTAGTAGTCATAGTGGTAACCATGGTAGCATCTGTACTAATAGTTGTAGTAGTAGTAATACTAGTAGTAGCACTAGTAGTAGTAGCATTAATCATAGCAAAAGTAGTAGCAATGGGGGTAGTAATAGCAGTAGTGACAGTAGTAGTAGCAATAGTAGCAGTAGTAGCAGTAATAATAGTACTGGTAGTAATAGCAGCAGCTGTAGAAGTAGTAGGACTAGTAGTAGTAGTAATAGTAACAGCCGAAGTCATACTAGTAGTAGTAGGAGTAGGAGTTGGAATTGCATTTATAGTAGTAGTAATTGTAGTAGTAGTTGTCGTACTACTTGTAGTAGTAATAGTTGTAGAAGTAATAGTACTAGTAGTAGTAGGCGGAGGACTAGTAGTTGGAGTAGTAGCAGTAGTAAAAGTTGCATTAGTTGTAGTAGTAGTAGTAGTAATATTAGTAGTTGCAGTAGTAGTAGCCTTAGTAGTAGGAGTAATAGTAATAGTCACATTAGTTATTGTAGTAGCAACAGTAGCTGGTGTAGCAGTAATAGTAGTATTAGAAGTAGTAGTGGGGGTGGTGCACTAGAAGTAGTACTAGTAGAGGTAGTAGTATTAGTATTAGTGGTAGTAGTTGTATAGTAGTAGTAGTAGTAGGAATAGTGACTACAATAGTAGTGTTAGTAGTAACAGTAGCAGCAGTAGTAGTAGCAAAAGTAATAGCAACAGTAGCAGCAGTAGTAGTCGTAGTAGTAGTAGTAAAAGTAGCAGTAGCAGTAGGGGTAGTAGTTGTAGTAGTAATAGTTGAAGTAGTAGTAGTAATAATAGTAGTAGTAGCAGTAGTAGTAATAGTAGTATTAGTAGTAGTATTAGTAGTAGTAGTAGGAGTAATAGTAGTAATAGTAGTAGTAGCAGTAGTCGTGGTAGTAGTAAAACTAGTTGTATTAGTTGTAGAAGTAATAGTAGTAGTACGAGGAGGAGGAGGAGGAGAAGTAGTAGTAGTAGTAATAGTAATAGTAGTAGCAGTAGTAGTAGCCGAAGTAGCAGAAGTAGTAGTAGTCGTAGTCGTGATAGCCGTTGTTGTAGTAGTAGTATTAGAATAGCGGTAGTTGTAGGAGTAGTAGTTGTAGTAGTGGGAGTGTTAGGAGTAGTAGTAGTAGTTGGAGTAGTAGTAATAGTTGTAGAAGTGGCAAAATCAGCAGTAGTATAAGTTGCAGCAGTAGCAGCAATAGTAATAGCAGTCGTAGTAGTAGCAGTAGTACTAGTAGTTGTACGAGTGGTAGTAGTAGTAGCGGTAATAGTAGCAGGAGGAGGAGAAGTAATACTAGTTGCCCTAGCCATAGTAATAACAGCAATAATAGCCGTAGCAGTAGTAGCGGCCGTAGTAATAGTAGCAGTGGTAATTGCATCAGTATTTGAAGTAGTAGTAATAGTAGTACGCGAAGTAGTAGTAGTAGTAGGAAAAGTCGTAGTTGTAGCAGCAGCTATAATAGTAGTGGCACTATTTGTAGTAGTAGTAGTACTAGTAGTATCAGAAGTAATAGCTGTTGTAATAATAGTAATAGTAGTAGTAGTAGTAGTAGTAGTAGTAGTAGTAGTAGTAGTAGTAGTACTAGCAGTAGTAGCAAGAGTAGTGGTAACAGTTGTAGCAGTAGTATAGGTAGTAGTAGTAGTAGTAATAGTAGTAGCTGTAGCAGTCGTTGTAGCAGTAGTAGTAGTAACAACAATGGTTGTAGGATGAGATGTAGTAGTTTTTGTTGTTTTTGTGGTAGTAGTAGTATAAATAGTTGTATTTGTAGGAGTAGTACTAGTATTAGCAGTTGAAGTATTAGTAGAATTAGTAGTAGTAGTAGTAGTAGCAATCGCAGGATAAACAGCAGTAGTAGTAATAGTAATAGTAGCAGAAGTTATAGCAATAGTAGCAGTTGCAGCAGTATCAATACTAGCAGTAATAGTAAAAGCAATAGTAGCAGTAGCTGTGGAAGTAGTAGTAGTAGTAGCAGTCGTAGCCGTAATAGTAGTAGTATAGTAGTAGCAGAAATAGCAGCTGCAACAGTAGCAGTAGTAGAAGTAGTAGCAATGGTTCTAGCCGCAATAGTAGTCGCAATAGTGGTGGTGGTAGGAGAAGTAGTAGTCGTAATAATAGTAATAGTAGTAGTAGTGGTAGTAGTACGAGCAAGAATTACTACTACTACTCCTACTGCAACTTGTGCTACGATTACTACTACTCCTACTCCTACGACGACTACTGCCACTTCTCCTACTCCCACTACTTACTGCTACAACCACTTCTGCTACTATTGCTACTATAATTACTACTTCTACCTCTATTCCTACCCTTGCTCCTACTACGGCTACTCCTACTCCTATAGTTGCTATTGCTGCTACTACAACTTCTGCTATGGCTACTGCTGCTACTATTGCAACAACTTCTATTTCTACTCCTCCTCCTCCTACTACTACTATTACAACTACTAGTCTTACTACTAATAGTCTTACAATAACTACTGCTGCTGCTGCTGCTACTACAACTACAGCTAGTAGTACTACTCTACTGCCACCTATATTACAACTACTACGAATACTAATAAAACGACTACTACTTCTATGACTATTGCTACTGCTATGGCTACTACTACCATTATTGTTGCTATTACAGCTACTACAACTACCATTACTACTACTCCTCCTCCTACTACTACTCTTAGTACTACTACTACCCCAAACACTCATGCTACTACTAATACTATTGTTGTTGCTGCTATTGCAATTACTACTTCGGCTACTACAACTACTACTACTATTGCTGTTATTACTACTACTACTACTACTACAACAACTAATACTACTAATACTACTCCTGCTACTAAGACTCTACTAGTACTGCTGCTGCTGCTATCGCTGCTGCTATTGCTAACGTTACTACTTCTACTACTACTCCTACTCCTCCTCCTCCTCCTACTACTACTACCACTGCTACTACTGCTACTACAACTACTACTATTGTTGCTGCTTCCACAATAACTAATACTACTATAGCAAGTGCTACTACTACAACTTCAACTTCTACTACTACCATAGCTACTACTTCTACTGCTGCTCATACTAATGTTACTTCAACATCAAAGACAACTACTACTGTACTAATGGTACTACTACCCCCAACTACTTCTATTACTGTTACTATTACTACAGTGGCTAGCACTGCTACTACTGCTACTACTGGTAAAACTTCTACCACTACCGCTACTACTACTATTATTTCGACAACTGTTGCTGCTACGACTATTACTATTACTACTACAACCACTACTTCTCCGACGACTACTACTGCAACAACAACAACTACAGCTGCTACTACTTCCAGAACTACTGCTAGTACTTCTACTGCTACTTCTTCTACTACTGGTGCCACTCCGAAGGTTACTACTTCTGCTATTACTTTTACTACAACAACAGCTACTACAATTGCTACGACTGCTTCTACTACTACTAGTACTATTACTACTAATGCTACTGCTACTACTGCTAGTACTACAACTAATGCTACAACTACTTCAATTTCCACTACTATGGCTGCTACGACATCTGCTACTGTTGCTACTACTACTACTACTACTACTACTGCTACTACGGCAACTACTACTACTACTACCGCAATTGTTACTGCTTCTACTATTACTAACACCAATACTACTACAACAACTACTACTACTACGACTACTGCTATTACTACGACTATTGCTACTATACCACTCTACGGTTGCTACTACAACTACAACTACAACCACAACTATTACTACTACTACTATTATTTCTACTTCTACTGCTACTACCACTACTCCTGCTACTACAACAATAACAACTACTACTACTGTTGTTGCTGTTGTTGTTGCTGCTGCTGCTACTACTACTACGACTACCAGTACTACTGCTACTGCTGCTGCAGCTACTGCTATTCCTACTACTACTACTACAACAACAACAACTACTACTACTACTCCTCCTACTACTACTATTACTTCTACCCCTTCTACTGCTACTACTTCTATTATTACTACTTTTGCTACTTCTACTACTTCTACAACTACTACTGATATTACTACTAATACTACCACTATTACTACTACTACTATACTACTCCCACTACAACTTTTGCTTCTGCTGCCACTACTACTACTACCACTATTACTGCTATTTCTACTACTACTATTACTGCTGCTTCTACTACTGCTACTACAACAACAACAACTACTGCTATTACTAGAACTGCTACTACTACTACATCTACTACTACTACCACTGCAACTACAAATACTTCACCAACTACTACCACTACAACTATTGCTACTCCTACTACTACTGCTGCTACTACTACTGCTACCATTATAAATATAACTACAACTATTACTACTACCTTTATTACTATGACTACGACTTCTACTACTACTTTTACAACAACTACTACTGCTTCTACTGTCACTACAACTCCTATTGCTACTACTGCTACAACAACTCCTTAGACTACAGTTATTACTACTATAACTGCTTCTACTACTTTTCCCAGTACTACTACTGCTGCTACTAGTATTACTACTGCGACTAGTACTACTACTACTAGTGTTGCTGCTACAACTACAATGATCGCTATAACAACTATAGTACTACTACTGCTAAAATTGCTACTGCTACTGTAGCAACTACTACAACTTCTCCAGCTACTACCACTACAGCAATAACTACTACTACTACTATTAATACTACTACTACTACTACTACTACTATTAGTAGTACAACTACTACAACGAGTGCTCCTACTATAGCTACCACGACCCCAACTACCGATATGACAATAGCTACTGCTACTATTGCTACTTTTCTACTTCTCCTACTACTACTATTTGTGCTGCTGCTGTTGCAACAACTACTATTACTTCTCCAACTGCTACCACTATAGCTACTAGTACTACTGATACTACTACTAATACTACTACTACTACTACCACTCGAACTACCGATACAATTACAGATACTACAATTACAGCTACTACTACTACTTTTCTACTTTTCCTAGTACTACAACTACTGCTACGACTACTGCTACTACAACTACCGCGAAAACTACTACAACTATTATGACTACTACTGTTACTACTACTACTATTGCTACAACTGCTACAACAGCAACAACTGCTACTACTACTACTACAACAATTACAACTGCTACCACTACTGCTACTAATATTACTACTGCTACTACTGCTACTACTAACACTACTAGTACAATAATAACTACTACTACTATAGCTACTCCTACAACTACAATGACTACTACTACTATTGCAGCTATTGCTTCAGCTACTAATAGTACTACTACTACTACAGCTACTATAGCTACAACTACTTGTATTACTACAACAACCACTACTACAACAACTACTACAATAAGTACAACTATAACTACTACAACTACTACAATTGCTACTACTGCTACTTCTACAATTACTCCTACCACTACTATTACTTCTACTCTACATCTATGAGTACTCTACATTTTCTACGACTACAACTACTATTACTTCTACTACTTCTTTACTACTACTGCTACTACTACTATTACTTCTACTAGTACTACTAGTACTACTACTATTATAGCTATAACTACTGCTATTGCTACTACTCATACTAGTACTACTTCTGCTACTAATGCCACTACTACTGCTGCTGTGTCTGCAACAAATGCTACTACTACTGTTACAACCACTACTATTATTGCTGTTGCCGCCACTACTAGTTTTGCTACTACTACAACTACTTCTACAACTACAACTACTGCTGCTTTGGGTACTACTACTGCTACTGATACTACTAATAGCACTACTTCTACTACTTCTACTATTACGACTGCTGCTGCTGCTGCTTCCACTACAACTGCTGCTAGTGGTACCAATACTACTACTTCTACTGCTACAACTACTACTATACCTACTAATACTACTACTACTACTGCTACAACTACTAATACTAAAAATGACACTACTGTTGTTGCTACTACTACTACTACAATTACTTCTGCTACTACTATTACTACTACTTATTCTACTACTTCGACTGCTACTAGTACTACTACTACTTCTACCACTGCTGCTACTATGACTACAAGTACTACGCCTACTACTATTGCTATTACTACTACTACTATTTCTACTAGTCTTAATGTTACTGCTTCTACCACTACTGCTATAGCTACTACTACTGATGCCACTACTACTACTGCTACTGCAACTACTGCTACTACTAATAATACTTCTACTACTTGTCCTACTACTGCTGCTATTACGGTGACTACTGCTCCTTCTGCTACAACTACAGCTACCACTACCACTATTGCTGCTGCTATAACTACCACTACTTCTAATAGGAATACTGTTGCTACTACTACTGCTACGACAGTAGCTGCTAATACTACTACCACTACAACTCCTGCTACTAATACTGCTTGTTCTGGTATTACTACTACAAAAACTACAACAACTACTACTTTTAGTACTGTTGCTACTACCGTTGCTACCACTACTACTTCTTATACCAGTACTGCTGCTAGTGCAACAACAACTACCACTGCTATAACAACTACTTCCGCGACTACAACAACTACTGTTGCTACTACTGCTACTACAACTACTATTACTACTACTACTGCTACCATAATTACTATGGATGCTACTGCTGTTGTTTTTGCCGCTGCTACAATTACAAGAACTACTTCGACTTCTCAAAACTACTACTACTGCAACTATTACTACTAGTAGTAGTAGAACAAAAACTACTAGTAGTACTACAAATACTATATCACTACTATTGCTACTGCTGCTACTACTTCTACTACCGCTACGACTACGTTAGCAACTGCTACTGCTACTACTATTACTATTGTTGTTCATGCTGCTGCTACTACCACTACTACTCCAACAACTTCTCCAACTACTATTACTTCCACTTCTACTCCTAACACTCTAAATACTACTACTACTACTACAACTACTGCTACTGATACACCAACAATTGTTACCTCTACCACTGCTACTATTACCACAACTACAACTAATATTATGCTATTACTACTACTACTACTCCTACTACTACAACTACTACTACAACTACTACACCTATTACTGCTGCAACTACTACTGCTACTAATACTACAACTATTATTACTACTACTACTACTCTAGCTACTACTACTCTTCCTACTACCGTTGTTGTTCTCACTACTACTACTACTCCAACTAGTAATGAAACTACTATAACTGTTGTTGCTGTTGTTGCTACAACTAGCACTGCTATAGCCAATTTTACTAATACTACTACTACTACTACCATTACTACTACTCGTACTACTAGTACAACAATTGCTACTACTACTCCTCCTGCTACTACTCGTACTACTAGTACAACAATTGCTACTACCGCTACTGCTACCACTATTACTGCTACTACTACCGCTACTCCTCCTACTACTACTCCTACTACTAGTACTAGTACTAGTTCTACTACTACTACTACTATTACTACTACTACAGCTACATCTACTCCTACTACTGCTACTACTGCTACCCAAACTACAGCAACAACAACAACGACTACAACTAATTCTACTACTACTACAACAACTACTACTCCTACTGCACTACTTCTCCTCCTCCTCCTACTACTACTACTAATACCACGACAACTACTAATTCTGCTGTTGCTACTACTACTACTACTACTACTACAACTACTACAACTACTAGTACTACTACTACTACTCCTCCTCCTCCTCCTCATCCTGCTACTACTACTTCTTCTAATGCAATTACGATTACTACTTCGACAACAACAATAACAACTACTACTACTCCAACTATTACTACTACTACTGCTGCTGCTAATACTGCTACTACTACTACTACAACCACTACTACTACTACTACTACTCGAACCATTACTACTATTACTACTACTGCTGCTATTACTTCAGCTACTGCTACTGCTACTATCACTACTACTTCTACCACTACTACAACTTCAACTTCTACTCCTACAGCTACTATTACTTGCAATACTACTAGTACTACTTCCATTACTACTGTTGCTACTACGAATATTACTTCTACTACAACAACAACAACTACTACTACAACTCAGGCTCCTACTACTACTACTATTACTTCTGCTATTGCTATAACTATTGCTTCTACTACTCTTACGATGACTACTACTCTCACCACAACTACTTAAACTACTACTCCCACTCCTACACCTATTCCTACTACTACTTCTACTACTACTTTTACAATTACTATTACTAATACTTCTACTACAACTTCTACTAATACTGCTATTGCACTCCCACCACTACAACTACTAATATTGCAACTATTGTTACAACTAGTACTGCAACTACTACTACTACAACAATTCCGACTGCAACAACAACAACAACTACTACTACTACTACTGCAACTTCTACTACAACTATTGTTGCTACTTCTACCACTACTACTACTGATATTGCAACTACTACTACTACTACTACTACTACAACTACAACTACTGGTATAACTATCACTTCTGCTACTACTACTACTACTACTACTACTACTACTACAATACTACTACTACTACTACTTCTACTAGTAATATTACGACCACTACAACAACTACTTCTACTAGTAATATTACGCCCACTACAACAACTACTTCTACTAATGCTACTTCTACTGCTACAACAACAACAACTACTAGTACCTCTACTACTACTACTTCTACTGCTATAACAACTACTACTCTTACAACAACTACTACTAATACAACTACTATTACTGCTACAACTACTACTACCCAAATTACAACAACAACAACTGCTACTACTACTACTACTACTACTACTGTTACACCTAATACTCCAACCGCAACTACTACTACAACTACTACTACTATAGCTACAACTTCTACTACTACTACTACCACTACTACAATAGTTACTATTGCCATGGATGTTGCTACTACTACGGCTACTACTACTACAACTACTACTACAACCACCTCTTTTGCTACTGCTACTGCTACTACTACTACTACGGCTACTAGCAATACTACCACTACTACAACAACTACTTCTACTACTACTACAACTACTACTACTACAACCTATACTACCGCTACTATTACTACTACAACTACTACTACTACTACTTCAATAATCCAACAACAACAACTGCTACTACTACCACTACTACTATTACTACGAATGCAACTACTACTGCTACAACTTTAGCTGCTACTTCTGCTACTAGCACGACGTCTACTACTACTACCACCACCACCACCACCACAACTACTACTTCTACTACTACTACTACAACTACTACTACTACTTCTACTACTACTTCTACTACTACCGCTACTACTTACAAGACTACCACAACTAACACAACACCAACTACTACTACAACTACTACTACCAAAACTACAACAACAACCACAACAACATCAACTACTACTACTGCTGCTGTAGCTCTTGTAACTGCTACTACTACTACTATGACTTCTGTAACACCTAATACTCCAACTGCAACAACAACAACTACTACTGCTACTAGTACTAGTACTGGTACTACTACTACCACTACTACTACTATTACTACTACTACTACTACTACTACTATGACTACTACCACAACAAACAACAACAACTACTACTTCTTCTGCTACTTGTCCTCCTACTACTTCTACCCCTACTACAGTTACTGCTAATACTGCTACTCCTACCACAACCACCACCACCACCACCACCACTACTACTACTACTACAACTACTATTCCTTTACTACTACTACTACTACTACTACTACAACTATAATTACTACTGCTACTGCTACTACTACTATCACTACTATTACCACTATTACCACTACGATTGCTACTACAACTACTGCTGCCTCTGCTACTACTAGTTCCACTAGTGCTACTTATAGTACTACTACTACTGCTATTGCTATTGCTGCTGCCAAAACTATATCTACTACTACATCTATTGTTGTTGCTGCTACTACCTCTACTACCAATTCGACTAATACAATTGCTACTACGACTAGTACTACTACTGCTACTGCTACCGCTTTTGAAACTACTACAACTGCTACTACTACTAATGCTACTACTACTACTAAAACTACATCCACGACATCCACTATGCCTACTACTACTACTACTACTACTAGTACTACTACTACTACTACTACTACTACTACTACTACTACTACTACTACTACTACATCTACTACAACTACTATTACTGCTACGACTACTGCTAGTACTGCTACTATCGCTACTACTGCTACTGTTACTACTGCTACTGCTACTGCTACCACCGCTACTCGTACTACTAATACCACTACTGGTACTGCTACTACTACTAAGACTAATAATTCTTCTACTGCTACTTTGACCCCTGTTAGAAGCGCTACTGCTATTACTAAAACTGTTGCAGCTATTACTGCTACTACTACTGCCACTACTACATCTATAACAACAACTACTACTACCACAACTACTATTAGTACTACTACTTTTGCTGCTGCCACTACTACTACGTCTCTTCCTACTACTACTAGTCCAACAACAACAACAACAACAACTACTACTACTACTACTATGCCTTCTAGCACTGTCACTGCTACTACTACTAGTACAACTACCACTACTACTACTACAACAACAACAACAACAACAACTACCACTACTATTACTACTACTACTACAACTCCTAATACTCCTAGAACTTTTGCTACTACTACAACTACTACGACTACTACTTCTTCTTCTTCTTCTTCTTCTACTACTACTACTACTACTACTACTACTACTACTACCACTATACTATTCCTACTATAACTACTACAACTACAACTACTGCTACTACTTTGACTACCATTCCTACAACTATTACTACTAATACTACAACAACTACGTCCACTACATCTACTACTACTACTATGACTACTACAACTACATCTACTACAACTACCACTACTGCTACTACTGCTACTACCGCTACAATTGCTACTGCTACGGCTACTACAACTACTACTGCTTCTACTACTAGTACTACTACTACCACTGCTGCTACTACTACTACAACTAATACTAATAATCCTTCTACTGCTACAACTACAGCTACTACGACGTCTGTAACAAGAGCTACTGTTGTTACTACAACTGCTGCTACTATTACTGCTACTACTACTACCACTATCACTACTACTGCAGCTACTGCTACTACTACTACCACTACTACTACAATTACTACTACTACTTTTGCTTCTGCCACTACTACTACATCCCCTCCTACTACTACTGCAACTACCACTACTAAAACTTCTACTAGTACTAGTACTACAATAACTACTACTACAGCTACTCCTACTACGGCTGCTGCTACCATTGCAATTACTGCTACTACCGCAACTACTGCTTCTACCAATACTGCAATCACTATCACTTAAACTACAACATTAATAACAATAACAAATTCTGCTTCTGCAGCTACTACTACTGCTATCACTACTACTACTACTACTGCCACCACTACTACTCCTACTACTATTACTACTACTACTATGACTACTGTTACTACTACTGCTCCTACTACTACTGCTACTACTACTACTAGCCCTACTCGTGCTACTACTATTACTAACACTACTACTACTACTGCCACTACTACTCCTACGAGTACTACTACCGCTACTACTACCGCCACTACTACTACTCATACAACTACTACTACTGGTACTACTACTTCATCTTCTACTGCTACTACTACTATTACTATTGCTACTACTTCTACCGCCATGACTACTAGTACTACTACTACAACTAATGTTACTACTACTAATGCGACTACAGGTACTACAACAACAACAACTACTTCTACTACTAATGCTACTACCGCTACTACTACTGCTACACCTGTTTCTACTACTATTACTTCTACTACTACTACTCCTACTACTACTTCTACAACTACTATAGCTACTACTGCTACTACTACAATAACTGCTACTGCTGCAACTACTGCAACTACTCCTATGACAACTACTACAACTCTAGCAGTGTTAACAACAATAACAACTACTACTACCATAACTTTCCCACCTACAACTACTACACTGCTACAACTACTACTCTTACAACAACAATTGCTACTGCTATTCCTGCTACTACTGCTACTAATCTAAATACTAAAACTGCTAAAATTGCTACTACTACCGCTACAACAACAACTACTACAACTACTTCTACTTGTACAAAAACAACTACAACTACTTCAACCACTACTGCTTCGAATGCTACTATTGCCACCACTAAGACTACTGCTACTACTACTCCTCCTACTACTACTGCTTCTGCGATTAATACTACTACAATTGCAACTACTCTTACTACCACAACTACCTATACTTTAACTACTACTACTACTTACACTGCTGCTACTCCTTCTACTTCTAATACTACTATTAGAAGTACTTCTACAATGAATACTATTGCTACTGCTACTACAGCCACAACTACTGCAAATGCTAGTACTACTACTACTACTACAAAAACTACTACTGCTACTACTACTGCTACCGCTGCTACTACGATAACAACTATTGTTGCTGCTACTATTACTACTTGTACTGCCACTACTTCTACTACTGCTACAACAACTACCCCTACTACTACTATTGCTCCTACTACCACTATTGCTGCAACTGCTACCACGCCTACTACGATGACAGATACGGCTACTTTAACTACTACAACTACTATAACAAGTACCGCTCATACTCCTATTCCAACTACTACTACAACTACTGCTCCTACTATGACTACTACTACAACACCTACTACTACTACTACACTTACTGCTACTCCTACTACTTCGACTACTACAACAATTACAACTTCTGCAAGTACTATACTCTTACAACAACTACTACTGCGACTGCTTCTGCTACTACTACAACAACTAGTAGTACTACTACCATAACTATTATTATTAGTATAATTTCTACCACTAATATTACTATTGCCACTACTACTACTACTACTTCTATTACTACCACTACTACAACTACTACTTTGTTGTTGCTGCTACTTCTACTCCTATTCTAGATCCAGCTACTACTACTGCTACTCTGACTCCTATTACTGCTACGACTACTCTGACTCCAACTATCACTACAACTACTTCTACTACTACTAGAACTACTACAACTGCAACAACAACAACAACAATAACATCTACTACTATTACAACTACTACAACTACTCTGCCACAACTGCTACTACTATAACTACTACTTCTACTACTACAACAACTGCTACTACTAATACTACTCCTACTAGTACTACACTACTACAACTACCACTAATACTATAACTACTATTGCTATTGCTACTACTACTAGTACCACTACTGCCACTACTACCTTTACTGCTATTACTACTACTACTGCTACTGCTAATCCTACAACTACTGCTATAACTACAGCTACTACTATTGTTGCTGCTGCTGTTGCTACCGTAGCAACTACTACTTCTAATACTACTATTGCTGCTACCACTACTACTACAAGTCCTAGTACTACTACTACTACTACAACTATTACTATTACTACTACTAACACTACTACTACTACTACTACTCCGAAGACTCCAGCAAATACTACTACTACTACTACTATTCTTACTTCTACTACTACTATTACTACTACAACTACTACAACTAGTACTACTCCAACCACTACAATTGCTACTTTTACTATCACTACTAGTAATTTAACTACTACTATAGCTACTACTGCTGCTACTACAGCTACTACCACTACAAGTACTACTACTATCACAGCTGCTACAACAACTACTACTACCATTATAAATTCTTCCACTACTACTAATACTGCTAAAATGACCATTGCTATAGCTGCTACTGCAACTACAACAACCACTATTTCTACTACTACTACTACTACTACTACTACTGCTACTACTACTACATCTACTGCTGCTACTTCCACTACTACTACTGCTACTACTACTATAGCTCCTCCAACTTCTACTGTTGTAACAACCATTACTGTTACTACTCCCACTACTAGTACTACTACTTCTGCTTGTACTAGTAGTAATACTACTTCTTCTGCTACTACTACTACTAATGCTACTACTACTGCTACTACTAGTACACATACTACTTCTACTGCTGCTGCTGCTAGCACTGCTACCATTACTTTCACTGCTCATAGTTTTTGCTAAAACTAATACTACTCCGACTAGACCTACTGCTACAATTAATACTACAACTATAACAACTACTACTACAACTATTGTTGTTACTACCACTAATACGTTTGCTATCATTACAACTGGTAGTACTCCTCCTCCTGCTGCTACTGCTACTATTACTATTACTATTACTACTACTACTAGTACTACTATTAATGCTACTTCTGCTACTACTACTAATACTACTACCACAATGACTATGAGTACTACTTCTGCCACTGCTACTACGTTTACTACTACTACTCGTATTACTACTACTCCTACTACTGCTAGTACCCTTCCAGATACTATTACTACTACTACTACATGAACTACTACTACTACTCCTATTACTACTACTAATACTAGTATGACTGCTATTATCACTTCCGCTATTGCTAGTACTGCTACTACTACTCCTACTACTACTATTACTACTATTACTACTACTACAATAACTACTACTACTTCCATGGCTACTACTACTGCTACTACTATTACTACTAGTAATAATACTACTACTACTAGTACTACTACTACGACTACTATTAATACTACTACTGCTGCTGCTGCTGCTACTACTGCTGCTACTGCTATTGCTACCACAGCTGCAACCACTACTGCTACTACCACAACTACTACTATGACTACTACTAGTTCTACTTCTACTACCGCTACTACTTCTGCGACCACAACTCCTCCTGCTGCTACTACTACTACGACTATTATTTCTGCTACTTCCACTACTACTACTACTACTATAATCACTAAAGCAACTACTACCGTGACTGCTATATCTATTACTACTGTTACTACGGCTACTACTACTTCTACCACTACTACTACTGTTGCTACTCCTACTATTACAACTACTAATATTACTACTACAACAACTACTACTACAACTTCTGCTACTACTACTGTTGCTTCTGCTATTTCCGCAACTACTTCTACTATTACTACTACTACTACTTGTATTTCTGCTACTATTACTACTATTATTACTACTACTACTATTCCTATTACTACTACAACATCTACTACTATTACTTGTATTTCTGCTACTATTACTACTATTATTACTACTACTATTGCTATTATTGCTACGACTTTTGCTACAACTACTACTGCCACCGCTACTAGAACAAATACCAATACTATTTCTACTTCTACTAATAGTACAACTAAAGTTACTAGTAATTCAACTAATACTACTACTACTACTACTACTACTTCTACTTCAGCTACTACTACTACAGCTATTATACCTACGATTGCTACTATTACTGCTACTACTGCTGCGGCAACTAGTACTACAACTACTACTGCTACTACTGTCACTACTGCTGCTACAGCTTCTACCACTACCACTACTAGTACTACAGCTTCAAACTTTGCTATTGCTACTACTACTGCTACTACTACTACTACTATTACTACTATTGTTGCAGCTTGTGTTACTACTACAATTGCTACTGTAGATACTATTGCTACTACTACTATTGCTACTTGTAATACGACTACTGCAGCTACTAATCCTACGACTACTACTACTACAACTACTTCTACTACTACTGCTGCTGCTGCTACTACTACTGCTGAAACTATTGCAAATACTTCTGCGTCTACAACTACTACTACTGCTACTACTATTACTATTAGTTCTACTACTACTGCTCCTACTGTTGCTGCTGCTACGGCTACTACTACCACTACTACAACTACTACCGCTGATGCTACTACTGCAAGTACTTCTACTTCTACTTTTGCTACTGCTATAACCAATACTCCTGCTACTACTACTACAGCTACAACTACCATTATTGCCGATACTACTACTACGACAACTACTATGACAATCACTTCTACTACTACTGCTACAACAACAACTACTAGTAGTGCTATTACAACTACTACTACTGCTACTACTGCTGCTGCTGCTGCTTCTACTACTACTACCACTACTACTATGACGACGACGACTACTACTAATACTCTTACTACTACTACTACTACTACTACTACTAGTACTACTAGTACTGCTATTGCTTCTACTACTATAAATATTTGCACTACTCCTAGTACTTTTGCTACTTCTAGTACGACTACTACAACGGCTACTACTGCTTCTGCTTTTACTAATACTACTACTGCTGCTGCTACTACTGCAACTTCTACCACTATTGCTAAAAATACTACTACTTCTACTACTACTACTAGTACTACAACAACTACTACTAGTACAATTACTACTACTATTAATAAGGTTTCTACTACGACTGCTACCAAAACTACTATTGCTCCTGCTGTTTCTCCTACTGCTGCTGTTGCTACTGCTACTGCTACTACTACTACTACTACTACCACAAATGCTACTACTGCAACTACTACTACTTCTACTTTTGCTAATAATATTTCCACTATCGCTGTTACTATTACTACAACTACTAGTAAAATTATTGCTACTACTACTACTACGACAACTATTACAACTATTGCTACAACAGCAACTACTACCACAACTATTACTAATACTACTAGTACTACTAATACTACTAATACTACTACTACAACCCCTGCTACTACTTCTACTCCGACTACTAGGACTACTACTAATATTGTTACTACTACTAATACTAATACTACTGTTAATACTACTACTACTACTACTACTACTACTACTACTACTACTACTATGGTACTACTACTACCACCACTATTTGCTACTTATACAGTAGCTACTACTTCTACAACAACTACTGCTAGTACTAATACTACTACTGCTGCTGCTAGTATTACTACTGATACAACTACCACTACTACTGCTACTACAGCTACAACTACTGCTGCTACAACTAGAACTACTAATAGTTGAACTCCTACTACTACAGCTGCGGCTACTACCACTACTGCTACAGTACTGGTACTACTGCTACAACTATTACTACCGACACTACTACTGCTAGTTCTACAACTATTGTTGCTACTACCACTATACAACCACTACTGATACTACTACGACTGAAACAACAATAACAACAACTACAACTTCCACCACTACGACTGTTGCGGCTGCAACTACTATTAGCACTACTACTACTATTTCTCATTCTGCTACTACTACTGCTACTATACTACTACTACTACTACAGCTGCTACTGATACTCCTATTGCTGCTACTATAGCTAGTATTGCTGTAGCACCTACTAATACTACTCTATTAAATCTACTACTACTGCTGCTACTATTACTGTTGCTGGTGCTGCTACTATAGCTAGAGCTACTATTGCAATTGCTATTGCTACTATGACTACTACTATTAGTACAACTACTATTACAACTATTGCTACTACTATCACTTCTCCAACTACTACTACTACTATTATTACCACTGCTACAACTACCATTTCTACTACTATTATTACCACTACAACAACAATTTCAACAACCACAACTACTACCATTAGAACTACTACTCTACTACTACTACTACTACTACTACAACTACTATAACCACTACTTACACTACTACTACTATAATAGTAACTACTACCACTACTGCTACTAGTACTATATTGCTACTGCTGCAACTACGGCTACTATTACTACTGCTTCCACTACAGGTACTGCAACTACTACTAGTACTACAAATTCTTCAACCACTTCTACTATTGTTACAATGAACCCTACTACCGCTACAGCTATTGTTACTACAACTATTTCTACTATTACTACCACTACTACATCTACTACAAGTATTACTACTACTAGTACTACTACTGCTACTACCACTACTACTACTACTTATACTACTACTACCACAACTACTATTACTACAACTACTATTACTACTACTATTGCTTCTGCTAGTACTACTACATCTCCTACTACAACTACTACTGCAACTACCACTACTATTACTACTCCCACTACTATTACTACATGTACTACTACTACTACTACTATACTACTACTATGACTACAACTACTGCTGCTACTATTGCTATTACTGCTATTACTGTAACTTCTGCTGCTGCTACTACTACTACTACTACTACTGATACAACTACTACCACTACTACAAGTACTAACACTACTTCTGCTACAACTGCAACTACTACAACTACCACTACAACTACTACTATGACCACTGCTACTACTACTACCTCTACTACTATGACTACTACTACTCCTACTCCTACTCCTACTACTACTTCTACTACTAGAGCTACTATTGCTACTACTATTGCTGCTGCTCCTACTCCTACTACCACTACTATTGTGACTACTACTGCTGCTGCTATTACTATTCCTACTACCACTACCACTACTACTACCACTACTTCTGCTCCAACTACTACAACTACCACAACTACTACTAGTGCTACTACTACAAGAATAACAACTACTACTACTATTACTACTACCCCTTCTACCACAACCATTACTACTGCTACTAGTACACCAACTGCTACACCCACTACTACTACCACTACTACTCCTAATACTCCTAATACTACTACTACTACTATTACTACTACTACTACTACTACTACTACTATTACTACTACTACGACTACTACTATTACTACTACTACTACAACTACTCCTAATACTCCTACTACTTCTACTACTACTACTACCACGACTACTACTAGGACTTCAACTACTACTACTGCTGCTGCTACTACAACTCCTACCGCTATCCAATTCCTACTACAACTACTAGTATCCCTACTACTGCTACTACAACTACTACAACTGCTATTGCTACTACTAATACTACTAGTACTACAACAACTACTAATACTATATCTACTACTACTTCTATTGCTGCTGCTGCTACCACCACTATTGCCACCACTACTACTGCTACTACTACTAAAACTAGTAATACTACTGCTGCTGCTACCGCTACTGCATCTACAATGACTGCTACTACTACTATTATTGCTACATTTACTACAACTACTACTATTACTACCACTACTACTCCAACATCTTCTACAACTTCAACTATGACTACTACTACTACTACTACACCACCTACTATTGCTATTACTTATACAATTGCTACTGCTACTACTGCTCCTACTTCAGCTACCACCACTACTTGTACTACTACTGCCACTGCTGCTACAACTACTACTACTAATGCTAATAATTCTTCTACTGCTATTACTATTGCTACTATGACCCCTGTAACAAGTGCGACAACTGCTACAACAACTGCTGCTACTACTACTGCTACTATTACTACCACTTAGTACATCTACCACCACCACCACTACTTATACTACTGCTACGACCACTAGTACATCTACCACCACCACTACTACTACTACTTATACTACTACTACAAACACTACTACTATTACAACTACTATTTTTGCTGCTACCACTACTAATACATCTCCTCCTAGTACCACAACTGCAACTACCACTTCTATTTCTACTCCCACTGCTACTACTACTTTTTCTACTAGTACTAGTACAATAACTACTGCTGCTACTACAGCCACTACTGCTATTACTACTATTATTACTATTACCACAACTACTGCTACTACTAATTCTGCAACTACTATTCCTTAAAATACAACATTAATAACAACAACAAATACTACTTCTGCGGCAACTACTACTACTATCGCTACAACTACTCCCACTACTACTACTACCATAATTACTACAACTGCTACTACGCCTACTACGACCACTAATACTACTACTACTACTACTACTACTACTCGTAATACCACTCACACTCCTATTCCAACTACTACTGCTACTACTACTCCAACTACCACTCCAACTACAATACCTACTGCAACTCAAACTCTGACTCCTACTCCTACTACTAAAATGACTACTGCAACAACTACAACTACTGCAACTACTACTACTCCTACTACTGCTACAGCTACTACTAATGCTACTACTACTACAACTACTACTACAGTTGCTACTGGTACAACTACTACAACAACAACAACAACAACAACTACTACTACTACTACTACTTCTACTACGACTACTACTGCTACTACTACTACCCCTACTCCTAATGCTCCTACAACAACAACAACAACAACAACAACAACTACTACTAGTATTGCTATTACTACTACTACAAATACTACTACTACTACTACCTCTACTACTACAACTACAACTACTACTACTACTTGGTAGCTACTATTACTACTGCGACTACTACCAGTACTACTGCTAGTGTTCCTAATATAGCTACTTCTACTACTGATACTACTACTACTACTACTATTTCTACTACCAATACTACTACTACTACTACGCTGTTGTTGCTACATCTACTACTATTACAATTACATCTATGGCGACTACTGCTTCTTCAACTATCCTGACTAGTACTACAACTACTACAACAACTCCTATTCATCCTACTCCAATTCCTACTCATACAACCACTCCAATTACTACTACTACCACTAGTAGTAGTATTGTTGCTGCTGTTACTACTACTACTAGTACTCCAAGTTCTACTACTCTACTGCTTCTACTACCGCAACTACTAGTACTACTCCTACTACTCCTACTGCAACAACTACTACTGCTTCAACTACTACTATCACTACTACTACTACCACCATCACCCCTACCACTACGAATATTACTACTTCTGCTACTATTTCTACAACTATTACTACCGCTACTACTACTACTCCTACTACTATGACTATTACTCATACCACTACTACTACTGCTAATGCTGCTACTACTACTATCACTACTATTACTTCTACTACTGCTACTATTACCACTACGTCTACTACTACTACTGCTCCTACAACTAGAATTACTACTACTACTATTGCTTCTGCCACCGCTACTACAACTGCTACTGCTACTACTACTTCTGTTGTTTCTGCTACTACAGCAACCACTACTACTATTGCAACTATTGCTACTACTGCTACTATAGTTACTACTATTGCAACTACTCTACACCTACTACTCCTATTATTACTACTACTACTACTACAACAACAACTACTACTATTGTTGCTGCTACTTATGCTACAACTACTGCTAGTACTACTCCAGTAACTAATAGTCCAACTACTACTATTGCTATTGCTACTACTACCACCACTACTACTGCTACTACTACTACTACTTTTCTTGCTACTACTGCTGCTACTACTGCTAGTAATACTTCTACTACAACTACCTCTATTACTACTGCTGCTACTATTGCTAGTAATACTTCTACTACAACTACCTCTATTACTACTGCTGCTGCTTCTACTACTACTGCTACTACTACAGTTACTACTACTGCGACTACTGGTATGGTCACAACAACTGCTGCTGCTGCAACTTTGGCTAGTACTACTACTGTAGCTGCTATTACTATAGCTACTACTACTACTACTATTGCAACTACTACTATTTTTACTACTACTATTACGACGGTTACTACTTTTGCTACTACTACTATTGCTACTACAACTATTAATAGTGCTATTACTAGCATAATTACTACCACTAAAATTACTATTGCTATTATTACTACTACTACTTCTTATATTACTACCACTACTGCTACTACTACCTCTTGAATTACTACTACTTCTACTCCTACTAAGGATCCTGCTACTTCTACTACTACCCCGACTCTAACTACTATTACTACTACTCTGACTCTGACTACTACTACTATTAATACTACTACTACTACTACTACTACAACTACTATTGCCACTACTACTAATACTTGAACTACTACATCTACAACTACTACTACAATAACAACTACTAGTATTACTACAACTACTGCTACTCCTACTTCTACTACTACTACTGATGCTACTGTGACTTATACAACTATTAATATTGCAACAACAACAACTACTACCATTACTGCTGCTACTACTACTGCTACAACAACTACAACAGCCACAACTACCGCTGCTACTACTTCTGTTGCTACTCTTGCTACAGTTACTTCTACTGCTTCAATTACAACTAATACTACTACTACTACTTCAAATACTACTGCTACTATAACTATAACTACCACTACTACGACTCCTACTACTACTCCCACAACTACTACTCCAACAACTTCTACTACTATGACTACTACTATTACATCTACTGCTACTGCTACTGCTACTACCACTACAATTACTACTACGACTACAACTACTACAACTACTACTACTACAAGTACTACAGCTACTTTTAGTATTACTAAGACTACTACCTGTACTACTACAACTATTAAAAATACTACTACTACTACTACTTCGACTACTACTATTGCTACTAGTACTACTACAACTACTACTGCTACAACTACTACTGCTACTACTACTACTAATTCTACAACTACAACTACAACTACTAAAACTCCTATTACTATTACTAGTACTACTACTACAACAAAAACTACTACTACAACTACTCTTACTACTACTACTACCACTATTGGTACAACTATAACTACAACTACTACTACTCCTGATGCTGCTACTCGTATTACTACTACTAGTATAACTACAACAACAACAACAACAACAACTACCTCTATTATTACTACTACTACAACTCGCACTTCTGTTACAACTACTATTACTACAACAACAATAACTACTAGAACTACAAATGTTGCTACTACCCCAATTACAACTACTAGTACTACTACAACAATAACTACTACTACTACTACCGCTTTTACTACAACTACTACTATTACTATTATTACAACTACTACAATTACTACTATTACTACTACAACTACTATTATTCTACTACTACTACTACTATTACTGCTACTACTACAACTACTACTTCTACTATTACTACTATTAGAACTACTACTATTGCTACCACAACTACAGCTATTACTACTACTACTACTATAACAATAACTACTATTACTACTACTACTACTACTACTACTACTACTACTACTACAACTACTACTAAAACTACAACTACTACTACTACGGACACAAGTACTTTTGCTAATGCTACCACTGCGATAAATAGTACAACTACTGCTACTACTAATAGTACTATTTCT
The DNA here is from genome assembly GCA_005019695.1 of Trichopus zeylanicus subsp. travancoricus. Lineage (NCBI taxonomy): Eukaryota > Viridiplantae > Streptophyta > Magnoliopsida > Dioscoreales > Dioscoreaceae > Trichopus > Trichopus zeylanicus. The sequence continues at coordinate 91,923 of RXID01020762.1, read as the reverse complement.
ATTGTAACTGCTACTACTGCTACTACTATTGCCACTCCTACTACTCCAACTACTACTACTACTATTACTACGACTTCAACAACTATGACGACTAATACTACTACTATTACTTGCACTACAACAACAACAACAATGACAACAATAATTACTACTAGTACTTCTGCTGCTGCTAATACTACTATTACTACTACTACTACAACTACTACTGCTACTTCTTCTACAACAACTACTACTAGTACTAATACTACACTTGCTACTGCTACTACTATGATTATTGCTACTACTAATACTACAACTACTATTGCTACTACTACTATGACTACTGCTCTTAATACTCCTACTTTAACTACTTCTATTGATGCTACTACTACAATTACTCCTACTACTACTACTATTACTACTGCCACTACTACGGCTACTACTACTACTACTACTACTACTACTACTACTACTGCTGCTCCTACTACTGCTACTACTACTACTACTTCTAGTACTACTATTACTGCTACTACTAAGACTACTAACTCCCACAACTACTAACACAACTACTTTTAGTACTACTATTACTGCTGCTACTAGCACTACTACTCCCACTACTACTAATACTATTACAAGTACAACTTCTAATACAACTACTATTGCTACTAGTACTGCGATTGCTAATACTACTTCTAGTACTACTACTACGACTACTATTACCACCACCACTACTACTATTGCTAGTATTATTACTACGACTATTGTTGCCGCAGCTACTGCACCTAATACTACTACTACTTACACAAATACTACTACTACTACTAATACCAGTACTACTACTATTAATAGTACTACTACCACCACCAATTCCACAACCACTACTTCTACAACCACTAATACTCCTACTACTACTACTTCTACTCTGACTACTACTGCTGCTACTACTAGTACTACAACTACCGCAACTCCTACTACTCCTATTTCAACTACTTCCACTACTACAACTTCAGCTACTCCTACCACTAGTTCTACTACTACTACTACTACTACTGCAACTTTTGCGACAACTATTACAATAGCAACTACTACAAAGACTACTACTTTATCTAATGCTACTATAGCTTCTACAACTATTGCTTTAAATTCTACTACTTCTACTGCTACTACTACTACTGGTTCTGCTACTACTATTCGTACTACTGCTACTTCTACTATTACAGCTGCAACTACTTCTACTACTACAACTGCTGCTACTACAGCTACTCATATAAATACTGTTCCTACTACTACTACTGCTACTAGTTCTGCTACTACTATTCATACTACTGCCACTTCGATCACTTCTGCTACTACAACTTCTGCTACTACTACTACTTATATAAATACTATTGCTACTACTACTGCTGCTGCTACTACTACTATTGTTAGTACTTCTAATACTGCAATTGCTACTACAACTGCTACTACTGCTATTGCTACTCTTACTACTACAACTGCTACTCCTACTACTATTGCATCTGCTCCTATTACTACTACAACAACTACTGCTACTCCTACTTCAACTACTACTACTTCTACTATGACTACTACAACTAATACTCCTACTGCTACTTCAGCTACACCTACTTCTACTGCTTCTACACCTTCTACTACTACTACTACTACTTCTGCTGTTGCTACTACTGATACTTCCGTTACTACAACTACTCCTACTACTACTTCTGCTGCTGCAACTACTCTTCCTACTACTACAATCACTTCAACTACTAAGCGTACCACTACAACTCCTACTATTGCTACTACTTCAACTATAGCTACTACTAGTACAACTACTATTATGCAACTACTATTATAGTTGCCGCTAATACTACTATTGCTGCTACCTGTACTGCTACTTCTACCACTTCTACTCCTAGTACTACTGCTGTTACTACTACTTATACTTCTATTATTGCTATTGCTAGTACTACTACTGCTACTATTCCTACTACAACTCCAACAACTGCAGCACTACAACTACTACTACAACTACTACTACTCCTACAACAACTGCTGCTACCATAACTTTTACTACTACTAATACTTCTACTAATTCTGACACTACTTCTACTACTATAAATAGTACTAGTACAACTACTGCTGCTGCAACAACAACAACAACAACAACTACTACTACTACTTCTACTGCTACTGCTCATACTATTACTGCTACTTCAACTACCACTACTACCACTACTATGACTGCTACTACTACTACCACCACTCCTATGATTGCTACTACAACTACAGCTACTGCTATTGCAATTACCACTATTACTACTACTACTGTTGCTGCTATTAGTACTATAGTTGCTACTGCTATGCCTATAACTACTTTTATGACTACTTCCAATAGAACTACTACTATAGCTACTACTGCTGCTGCTACTGCTACTACAGCTACTCTTACTACTACTACTACTACAAATACTACTACTGCTACAGCTGCTAGTCCTGCTGATACTATTGCTGCTGCTGCTTCTACTACTATGACTACTACTTCTATTACTGTTGTTAGTACAACTACTATTACTGTTGTTACTAATACTACTGCTACTACTACCACTACTGTTGCTGCTACTACTGCTATTGCTACTACTACTACTACAATTCTTACTATTGCTTCTACTTCTACTACTACGAGTACTACTACTAATGCTACTCCTGTGACTGCTAATACTATAACTAAATCTACTGCCACTACTACTCCTACGGCTACAACTACTATTACTACCGCTGCTGTTGCGGCTGCTTCTACTTCCACTACCACAACTACTACCACTACTTCTATTGCTACTACTACTGCTGAACTACTGCTGTAGCTCCTACTACTACTATGACAACTACAGTAACTAATATTGCTACTTCTGCAACAACAACAACAACTACTACTACTACTAATATAGCTACTACTACTCTACAACTACTACTTCTTCTGCTACTACTACTTCTTCTACTACTCCTACCACCACCACTACTACCACTACTTCTCCTAGTACTACTGCTTCTGCGACTACTACTCCTACTGCTACTACTTCTATGGCTCCTACTACTAGTACTACTACTACTACCACTACTGCTTCAACTACTGCTACTACTACTACTACTTCTACTACTAGCACATCAACTAGGACTACTACTGCTGCCGCCCATACTGCTAATTCTACTAATACTTCCACTACTACAATAACTGCGACTATTGCTACGACTACAACTACTATTACTGTGACTTCTCATAGAACTACTACTTTTGCTACTGCTACTACTACTACCACTATTGCTGCAAGTACAACTACTACTACTACGTTTACTACTACTAAAACTTCTACTACTGTAAGTACTATTGCTACTGCTACTGCAACTACTACTACTACTACTATTACTACTACTAATACTACTGAAAGAACTATTGCCATTACAGCTGTTGCTACTTTGACTACTACTACTACTATAGTTACAAATACTACTAGTACTACTACTAATACTATAGTTACTACTACTGCTACTCCTACTACTACAACAACTACAACTACAACTACTGCTGCTACAGCCACAGTTGCTACTACTTTTACGGCTACCACTACCTCTACTACGGCTACTGCTGCTATAGTTGCAACTACCATGATAATTACTACTACTACTACTACAACTACTACTATTACTATTGTTATTGCAGTTGCTATTGCTATTGCTACAACTAACATGACTATTAGTACTACTACTATTCCTGCTACTACTATTACTATTACTGCTGCTGCTACTGCTACTACTACAACTTCTAGAACAACTACTACTACTATCACTGGTGCTGCTGCTGCTACTACAACTAATACTATTTCTGCTACTGTTGCTACTACAGCTACTGCTACAATAACTACTACTATTACTATTGCTACTGTAGCTACTACTGCTATAATTATTAGTACTACTACTACTGCTAATACTAATGCTATTGCTGCTGCTACTACTACAACTTCTATTGTTGTAACTACTACAGCTACTATTGCTACTATTGTACTCCTACTTCTACCACTACTACTGTTGTTGCTACGACAGCTACTACTGCCACAACTACTACTACTACTACCACTACTATTAATACCACCACTACTATTGCTACTACTACTACTACTTCTGCTACTATTACTACTACTACTACTACTATTAATACTACTACTACTAATGCAACACTTACTACAACTACTACTACCGCTACAATTACTACTACTAGTACTACCACAACTGCAACTATTACTACTACTACTGCCACTACTACTGCTACTGCTTCAACTACTACAACTAGTAGTACTACTGCTACTACTTTTGCAACCACTACCACTGCTACTACTATTATTGCAGCTACTGCAACTAGTATTACTAATACTATTGCTACTGGGACTACTACTACAACAACTCCAACGACTCCAACTACTACTGCTACTCCTACTGCTCCGACTACCACTTCTATTGCCGCTACTACTAGTAAAGCTACTACTACTGCTATCACTACTGCTACTACTATTGCTATTACTACTACTACTACTACTACTACTACTACTACTACTACTACTACTCTACTACTACTACTACTACTACTGCGACTACAACTACTATAACTACTACAACTATAGCAACATATGTGACTACCACTATTAATGCTACTGCTACTACTACTGCTACTTTTCCTACTGTACTACTACTCCAGCTACTACTGCTACTACTATTACTGCTACTGCTACTATTACTACAACTACAACTACTACTACCACTACTATTGCTACTACTACTACTATGACTACTACAACTACTACTACTATGACTAATATTGCTACTACTTCTACTACTACTACTACTATGACTACTATTGCTACTACTCCTACTGCTACAATTGCAACTATTTCTACCACTACTATTACTACTACTACAACAACTATGACTACTATTGCTACCACTACTACTACGAGAACTACTATGACTACTACTACTACTACTACTACTACAACAACAACAACAACTACTAGTACTACAAATAGTACTACTACTCCTACTACTACTGTTGATGCCACCAATGCTACTACAAATACTAAAACTACTCCTACTGTCGCTATTGCTACTAGTATTACTATTATTTCTACTACTGTTGCAACTATTTCAACAACAACAACAACTACAACAACTACTACCACTACTACTACTGCTACTACAACTGCTATAACTACTGCAACTATAGCAACATATGTGACTACCACTACTACTGCTACCACAACTGCTGCTACTCCTACCACTACTACTGCTACTTTTCCTACTATTACTACTACTGCTACTACTACTACTGTTACTACTGTTACTACTATTACTGCTACTGCTACAGTTATTACAACTACAACTACTACTACCACTAATATTGCTACTACTACTACTATGACTACTATGACTACTGCAACTACTACTACTATGACTACTATTGCTACTACTTCTACTACTACTACTATGACTACTATTGCTACTACTCCTACTACTACTGTTGCAACTATTCTACCACAGCTATTACTATTACAACAACAACCATGACTACTGTTGCTACTTCTACTACTACGACTATTACTACTACTACTACTACTACAACAACAACAACAACAACCACTAGTACCACAAATAGTACTACTACTCCTACTACTGCTGTTGATGCCACCACTACTACTACAACTACTAAAACTATTGCTACTAGTATTACTATTATTGCTACTAATGTTGGAACTCTTTCAACTACTACTAATACTACCACTACAACTATTATTGTTATTACTACTTCTACTACAACTATTATTGTTACCACTACTTCTACTACTGTTGCTACTATGACTGCTAGTACTACTGCTACAGCCTCTACTACTGCTACTACTAGTGCTACTACCATAACCTCTGCTACTACTACAAATGCTACTACTAATGCTACTACTACTATAACAACTACTACAACTGTTGCTAGTACTTTCGCTACTACTGCTACTATAATTGTTGCCACTACTACTTCTACTAGTACTGCTACTACTACTATCGATGTTGCAGCTACTACGACTACTACTTCTACTACTATTGCAACTACTACTTCTCCTACTACTACTATTATTACAACGGCTGCTTCTACTAATACTTCCTCTACTACTACTCCTATTTCTACTGCTACTACAATTATTCGGACTGCTACTACTACTACAATTACTACCACCACAACAACAACTATTATTACAACTACAACTACTACTACCACTACTATTGCTACTACTACTACTATGACTACTATTGCTACTACTTCTACTACTACTACTACTATGACTACTATTGCTACTACTCCTACTACTACTGTTGCAACTATTTCTACCACTGCTATTACTACTACAACAACAACCATGACTACTATTGCTACGTCTACTACTACAAGAACTACTATGACTATTACTACTACTACTACTACAACAACAACAACAACAACCACTAGTACTACAAATAGTACTACTACTCCTACTACTACTGCTGATGCCACCACTACTACTGTTGGAACCATTTCAACTACTACTAATACTACCACTACAACTATTATTGTTATTACTACTTCTACTATAACTATTATTGTTACCACTACTTCTACTACTGTTGCTACTATGACTGCTAGTACTACTGCTACAGCCTCTGCTACTGCTACTACTAGTGCTACTACCATAACCTCTGCTACAACTACAAATGCTACTACTAGTGCTACTACTACTATAACTACTACTACAATTGTTGCTAGTACTTCTGCTATTACTGCTACTATAATTGTTGCCACAACAACTACTTCTACTAGTACTGCTACTACTACTATCGATGTTGCAGCTACTACGACTACTACTTCTACTATTATTGCAACTACTACTTCTCCTACTACTACTATTACTACAATGGCTTCTTCTACTAATACTTCCTCTACTACTACTCCTACTTCTACTGCTACTACAACTATTCGGACTCCTACTACTACTACAATTACTACCACCACAACAACTACTGTTACTGTTGTTGCTACTACTACTCCGACTCCTACTACTTCTCCTCCTATGACTACTATAACAACCACTACTATTGCTACTACTACTACTGTTGCAGCTTTATCTGCTACTACTCCTCCTCCTCCTACTAATACTACTATTGTTGCTGTCGCTAACAATACTACTACTACAACTACTTCTCGCACTACTACTACTACTACTACTCCTACTACTATTACTAGTACTACTCCAACTACTGCTGCTGCTGCTGCTACTACTACTCTTTCCAATGCTTCTACAGCTATCGCGATTATGACTATTGCAACAACTACTGCTAGTACTAATACTACAGTTGTTGCTGCTACTACTACTACTACTACTACTACTATTGCTACTACTACTACTACTGCTACTACAGCTACTTCCGCTTCTACTACTACTATTATTACTACGATTGCTACTACTGCTACTACTTCATCTCCTAAAACTACTACTACTACTACTATGGCTACTACTACCGCTACTACTACTACTAGCAATAGTACCTCTCATTCTGTTGCTACTGATGTCACTACAACTACTACTTCTGGTACTGCTTCTGCTACTAATATTCCTACTACTGCTACTGCTACTGCTACTGCTACTTCTACTACTACTTCTGCTACAACTTCTGCTACTACAACTACTCATATAAATACTATTGCTACTACTACTTGTACTACTGCTACTACTACATTTGCTATTGCTACACCAAGTACTACAACAACTACTCGTACCACTGCTGCTTTTGCTACTACTACTACTACAACAACTACTGCTACTCCTACTACAACTACTACTACTTCTACAACTAATGTTGCTACTGCTACTGCTACTACTACTATTACTACTACTATCACTACTACTACTACTATTGCAACTACTGCTACTACTACTACTACGACTACTCCTACAACTACTGCTGCTACTGCTAATACTCCTACTACTACTGTTGCTGCTATTGCTACTCTTACTTCTTCAACTACTTCTGCTACTGCTGCTACTACTATTGTTGTTACTACCACTCCAACTACTATTGCTACAACTATTATTATAGCTGCTGCAACTACTACTACTGTCACTACTACTTCTGTCATTGCTACCCCTACTACTATTACTGCAGCTGCTACTTCTACCTCCATAATTACTACTATTTCAACAACTACTGCTACTATTGCTACTCCTACTACTACTGCTACTATTGTTACTGCTACCACTCTTAATACCATTGCTCTTCGTAACACTACTACTGCTACTACTATTATTGCTACTACTACTACTACTATTGCTACAACTACAACTTATACTGCTGCAACAATTAGTGCTACTACTGGTATTATGACTACTCTTATGGTTACTAGTACAACTACTACTACAACTGCTACTTCTTCTGCTACTTTTACAACTATTGCTAATACTACTACTATTACTACTTCTGCAACTACTACTGCTACTACTACTACTAGTACTACTTCTACCACTACTACTACTGCTACTACCGTTAATACTTCGGCAACTACTGCTACTCCTACACCTACTATTGCCACTACTATTACTACTACTGTTGTTGCTATGACTATAACTATTACTATTACTTCTACTACAACTACTTCTACTACTACAACTACGACTACTTCAACTACTCCTACTACTCTTGCAACTGCTGCTACTACTACTGCTACTACTACTATAACAACAACTACTGGTACTACTACTTCTTCTGCTACTGTACTAATGCTACTACAATTACGGCTACTGTTGCTACTTCTACTATTACTACTATTGCAACTATTGCTAATACTACTGCAACTACCACTACTATAGCTACTACAACTATTGCAACCACTTTTGCCATAACTACTACTGCTATTATGATACTATTACTTCTGCTAGCACTACAACTGCTACTGTTACTAATATTGCTACCAATACTAATACTACTATTACTTCTACTACTACAACAACTGCGACTACTACTACTACCACACTACTACTGCTATAGCTGCAGCTGATGCTGCTACTCCAATTACTATTTCTGCTACTATTACTACTACTACTCTTACATCACTTACTTCTACTACTACTCCTACTACCAATAGTACTACTACTGCTACTGCTACTACTACTACTACTACTATTACTGCTATAACTACTACTACTACTACTACTACTACTACTACAACAACTACGACTATTACTGCTATTAATACTATAAATACTACTACCACTACTACTGCTACTGCTACTACTACAACTGTTGTTGCTACTACTACTACTGCTGCTGCTGCTACTGTAACTACTACTACTACTACTACTACTACTACTACTACTTCTACTACTACTACTATTACTACTACTACTACTACTACTACTACTACTACTACTACTAAAACTACAACAACAACAACTACTACTACTGCTCCTATTCGAACTCCTACTTCTACTATTACTTCTACCACTAATTATGCTTGTACTTCTCCTACTTCTACTACTACTCCGATTATAAATAAGGCTACTACTACTACTACTACTATTACTACTACGACTACTTGTACTACTACAACTACAACTACAACTACTAGTTCTACTACTGCTGCTACTGCTCCTACTGCAACTACTGCTATTGCTACTATTACTATTACTGTTGGTACTACTCATAGTACTACTACTACTCCTCCTCCTATTACTAATACTAGTACTACTACAACAACAACTTCTACTGCTGCTACAAATATTACTAGTACTAGTACTAGTACTATTACTACTACTAGTATTGCTACAACAACAACTACTACTACTACAACTCCTGCTACTACAACTACAACTACTACCGCAACTACTACTACTATTACTGCTACAACAACTTCTACTACTCTTGCTACTACTACTATTACTACTACTAGTACCACTATTACAACAACTACTACACTTACTACTGTGACTGCTACAGCTACTATTATTACTATTATCACTATTACTACTGCTGTTGCTACTACTACTACTACTACTATTACTACAATTACTACTCCTCCTACTACAACTACTATTACTCCTACTACTACCACTACTCTTTCTACACGAGCTACTAGTATTACTATGACTAATAATATGACTACTATTGTTACTACATTTACCACTATTACTGCTACTACTACAACTACAACAACTACTACTACTACTCCTACTATTACTACTACAACTACTACAATTTCTATTGCAAATTCTACTACTACTCCAACAACTACTACTACTATTACTACCACTACTACTACTACTACTAATACTACTATTTCTTCTCCTACTAGTATACTACTACTACTGCAACTACTAAATCTATTTCTATTATTACAACTGTTGCTTCCACTAATAGTACTACCACAACTCCTATTACTGCTCCTATAATGACAACTTCTACTACTACACCTACAGCTACTACTACTACTACTACTAATACTACTAATACTACTATTACTACTACATCTACTAGCACTTCTCTTGTAACTACTACTACAATGACTTCTACTACTACCACTTCTGCTGCTACTACTACTCCTTCTACTACCACTACTGCACTTACTACAACTACTACTTCCTCTATTACAACTACTATTGCTACACTACAACTACTAATACTATTACTACTGCTATTACTATTACTATAACTACTCCAACTGCAACAACTACTACTCCTACTCAAACTACAGCTACTTCTGCAGCTTCTACTACTACTACTATGACTATTGCTCCTACTAGTGCTAATACTATAACTATTACTACTGCTACTACAACTACTACTGCTACTATTACTACTACTATTATAACTACTGCTGCTGCTACTACTACTACTACTACTACAACTACTACTACGACTACTTCTACTACCACTACTGCTTTGACTGATACTACTACTACTATCACTACTTTAAGTATTGCTACTGCAGCTCCTACTACTACCACTACTGCTACTACTGCTACTACTACTACTGCTGCTATTATTGCTAGTGCTACTACAATTGCTACCACTACGGCTACTAGTACTACCACAACTATTACTTCTGCTACTACTATTGCTACTACAACTGCTACTACTGCTACTACTACTGCAACTACAAATTCTACTACTACTACTACTTCTTCTACTGCTACTTCTACTACAATTACCACTGCTATCACTACTATTACTGCTACAATGACTACAACTACATCTGCTACTATTACTGCTTCTACTGCTACTGCTACTACTGCTACCACTACTCCTTCTGCTTCTAGTACGCCTACTACCACTACTCCAACAACTACTACTACTGCTACTACTTCTCTTGCTCTAACTCCTACTATTATTATTGCAATTGCCCTAATCCAATTGCAACTACTACTACTACTACTTCTATTGCTCTGTTGCTACTAATGTTATGACTCCTTCTACTGCTACTAATACTGCTTCTACAACTACTACTAATACTATTGTTACTACGACTACTGCTACCGCCACAACAACTACTACTAGTTAATACTTCTACTACTACAATAACTTCTACTAATACTACTATAACACTGCTACTACTACTAATACTACTGCTCCTATTGCTACTGCTACTACTACTTCTGCAACTTCTGCTACTAGTACTACTACTGCACCTAGTACTACTGCTACTACTACTACTACTATTGCTGTTGCTACTACTACTACCACAACAACAACAAAAACTACTACGACTACAACTACTACTACTACAACAATTGCTATTATTACTACTACTACGATGACTACTACCGCAAATAATACTACTATTGCTATTACTACTACTAATACCACTACTGCTAGTACTACTACTACTACTATTGCTACTGCCTCTGCTACTGCTACTACTGGTACTACTACTATTATCTCTGCTACTATTACAATTGATACTACTAGTGCTACTACTACTACAACTTCTACTGCTAGTGTTGCTACTGCTACTGCTACCACTACTACTACTATAGCGGCTGCTACTGCTTCTACTACTACAACTGTAACTACTACTACTTCCTCTACTATTACTAATGCTACTACAACTACTAATACTATTAGCAATGCGACTACAACTACTAATACTAGTACTACTACTGTTGCTGCAACTATTGCTACTACTACTACTTCTTCTACTACTGCTGTTGTTGTAACCGCTACTACCACTTCAGTTCTGACTACTCCTACTACTACCACTCCTACTGCTACTACTTCTTCTGCTGCTACTACTACTGCTTCCGCTTCTGCTACTACTACTACTACTACCACTACCGCTACTATAACTACTACTACTACTACTACTTCTACTACTACTACAACTATTGCGACTTTTGATATAGCTACTACTGCAACTACTGGTACTATTACAACTTCTTCTTCTACTACTACTACAATTGCGAGTGTTGCAACTATAGCTACAACTCCTGCAACTACTACTGCTGCTATTGCTACAACAACCACAACAACAATAACAACTACTACTATTACTACCGTTACTACTACTTCTACTGCTGTTGCTACTTCTACTTCACCACTACTGCAACTACTGCTACTTCTACTTTGGCTACTACTGCTGCTGCTGCTTCTACTACTACTACTACTACTAGTGCTATAATTACTACTTCTACTACCACTACTACTACTCCTACAATGACTACTACTAGCACTATGGCTAATATTACTGCAACTCCCCCAGCTACTACTACAATTGCTGCTTCCATGGCGAGCACAACTACTATTGCTATTATTACCACTACTACAGCTGCTACTTCTGTTGTAGCTACTGCTACTAAACTACTATTACTGCTACAATTGCTACTACTGCTACTACTACTAGTATCACTACTTCTACTTCTGCTATCGCAGCTATTACTGCTACAACTATTGCTACTACTACTGCTAGTGCTACCACAATTGCTACTGCTACAACTACTACTACTACAGTGGCAACAAATACTCTACTTCTACTACTACATGTACTACAATTACTACTACTACCACTACTACTGTTGCTATAATTACTACAACTACTTTCGCTAGTACTACTACTACTACTCCTACTACTACTACTAGTACTCCTACTATCACTACTCCTACAAGTACTACTACTGCAACCACTAGTCCTATTCCAAGTCCTACTGCTACTACTCCAACTATCCTACTCCAACTACAACTCCTGCTAATATAACTTCTACTACTACTACCACTTCTATTCCTGCCGTTGCGACTAATGTTACTACTCCTTCTACTACAACTAATACTACTTCTACAACAACAACTACTACTATGAATAGTACTATTTCTACTGCTGCTACTACTGCCAAAACTACTACCACTACTTTTGCTACTACTACTACCTCAACTTCTACTAAAACTACTATAACACTACTACCACTACTACTACTACTTCTATAACTACTACTCCTAGTGCTACTGCTACTGCTACCTCTGTAACTTCAGCTACTACTACTACTACTACACCTACTACTACTGCTGCTACTATTACTATTGCAACTGCTACTACTACGACCATAACAACAATAACAACTACTACTACTACTCCTCCTCCTACACCTAGTCCTACTACTACTACAATGACTATAGCAACTACAACAACAACTATTACAATTACTATTTCTACAACTACACCAACTACTACTACTATTGATCCTACTACTACTACTAATGCCACTGCAACAATAACAACAATAGCAACTACTCCTAATACTAGTACTACTACTACTACTAACACTAAATTACTACTACTGTTGCTATAGCTACCACTACTACAACTACTACTACCCCTACTACTATTTCTACTCCCACAACTACAACTAGTAGTACTTCTACAACAACTAAGACTATGAGACCACCTATTAGTACTGCTATTACTACTACTTTTATGACTACTACAACCACTACTAATACTACTGTTGGTGCAACTACTACTACTACTCCAGCTACTACTGCTGCTGCTGCTACTACTAAAACTCAAGCTCCTACAACCACTGGTACAACTACTTCTATTACTACCACTATTACAGCTACTGCTACTAGATCTACTACTACTACAACTACTACAACTAATACTACTACTAGTACTTCTACTACTAGTATAACTGCTACTATTAATACTCCTTCTACTTCTACTACTAGAACTACTACAACTACAACTATTAGTCTGACACCAACTCCTACTACCAGTACTACTACTCGTACTCCAACTACTACCCCAACTACAGCTACTCCTACTACTACTACTACTGCTGCTACAACTACTAGTATTATTACTCCAATTACTACCACTACTACTACCACTAATGCTACTACTACAACAACTACTACTACTGCTGCTACTATTGCTATTGCTACTACTAGTACTACTACAACTGCTGTTGTTGCTACAATTGATACTACTACTACTACTACTACTTCTTCTACTACAGCTATTACTGCTACTTCTACTACTACTGAAACTACTACTACTACAGCTACTACTACAACCACTACTTCTAATACTACTATTTTTGCTACTTCTACCACTACTACGACTACTACTACAACAACAACAACAATAACTATTGCTACGTCTACTACTACTATTACTACTACAACAACTACTACTACTACAATTGCCACTAATACTTCTACTAATAAAGCAATAGCTGCTATTGCTACTATTACAACACCAATTACAAAAACTTCTCAAAAAACTACTACTTCTGCTACTGCAACTTCTACTAGTAGTTGTACTGCTGCCACTACTATTACCACTACTGCTACTACCACCACCACCACCACCACCACCACTACTACTATTACTACTACTACTATTACTGCTACTACTATTACTGCTGCCACTTCTGCTACAACTACTACTTCTACTTCTACAACTGCTACTACTGCTAATACGAGTACTACCGCTACTATTGCTACCAGTACAACAACTACAACTACCACTACTACTTCTACTGCTACAACAGCTACTACTGCAACTGCTACTACTATGACTACTACTACTATTGACAATACTACTACAACGACTACTACTCCTACTACTATTACTGTTACTATCACTACAATTGCTAGTGCTACTATTATTGCAACTATTACCACTACTACTATTACTACTACTATAAGTACTACTACTACTATTGCTACTACTACCACCACCACAGCTACTACTGTTATTACTATTACTACTTCTACAACAACTACTGCAACAAATAGTACTACTACTCCAACTAGTACTGCCAATGTCGTCACTGCTTCTGCTACTACTACTACTACTGCTGTTGCTACTACAATTGCTACTACTACTACAACTACTGTTTCTACTACTACTACTACTATTTCAACTACTACTACTATTACCACTAATACTACTACAACTACTACGACTACTACTACTACCACTATTGATAATACTACTGCTACTACAACTACTACTGCCTATGCTACAACTTCTGCTAATACTAATATTATTATCTCTACTACTACTATGACTACTACTACTAGTGCTACTACTACCACAACAACTACTACTAATATTAGTAGTACTTCTGCTACTATTACTATTGCTACTATTATTACTTCTACTATGACTACTATTATTCCTACTGCTTCTGTCAATACTACAACCTCTACTACCACTACTTTTGCTACTACTGTGACTAAGATTGCTGCCACTACTACAACTTCCTCTAGTACGGCTACTACTACTGCTATTGCTGTAGCTGCTACTACTACTACTACTTCTACTACTCTAGCTACTACTACTACTACTATTGGTAATGCTGCTCCTGCTACAATTACTACTACCACTACAACTACTACTGCTGCTTCAGCTAATACTTCAACTACTACTACTACTTCCACTACTACTGCTACTCCTACTACTACTATTACTACTACTATAACTGCTAATACTACTACTACTGCTACTGCTTCTACTACTACTACCACTACTACTACTACTATCACTACTACTATTGTTGTTGCTGCTACTCCAGCCACGGCTACTACTACTGCTACTACTACTACTACTGCTGTTGGTGCTGTTACTAATACTACTTCAACTACAACTACTTCTCCTACTACTACTGCTGCTGCTGCTGCTACTACTACTACTACTACTACTACTTGAACTACAATTACTAGTACTACTGTTGCAACTACTGCTACTACTACTACTACTATTGGTACAACAGCTTCTACCGCAACTGCTACTACTACTACCAATACTACTGCTGCTGTAACTACTATTACAACTGCTACTATTGCAACTACTACTGCTGCTGCAACTACTAATACTACTACTACTACTGTTCCTGTTGCTATAGCTACTGCTACGACAACTAGTACTAGTACTACTACTTCTAGTACTTCTACTATTATTGCTTCTAGTGCAACTATGACAACAACTACTACTATTACTACTAATATTACTACTACTACTACTACAATAACTATTACAACTACAAATAGTATCTCTACTATTAATACTACTGCTGATACCGCTACTGCTACTACTACTACACTAGCACTACTGCTACCACAGCTGCTACTATTTCAACTACTACTACGACTACGACTACAACTATTGTTGTTACTACTAGTAGTACTATAACTATTTCGGCTACTACTATTACTACAACTACTGCCTCCGCTACTGCTATGACTAATACTATTATTATTATCTCAGCTACAACTACAACTGGTCCTACTAGTGCTACCACTGCTACAACTACAACTACTATTATTAGTAGTACTCCTGCTACTACTACTGCTGCTATTATTACTTATATTACTGAAACTATTGCTCCTACTGCTACTGCTACTCTACAACCTTGACTACCACTACTTCTGATGTTACTGCTACTACGATTGTTGCCACCACTACTACTTCCACTAATACTTCTACTACTACTGCTGTTGTTGTAGCTACTACTACTACTACTACTACTACTTCTCCTACTACCACTACTACTGCTACTATGGCTAGTGCCGCTGTTGCTACTATTACTACCACCACTATAACTACTACTGCTATTTCTTCTAATACTACTGCTACACTACTACTTCTACTACTACAGCTACTCCTACTACTACTGCTACTACTGCTACTTCTGCGACTGTGACAACAACAACAACTACTATTACTACTACTATTATAGTTGCTATAGTTGCTACTAGTACTATGACTCCAACTACTTCTCCTATTACTACTACTGCAGCAACCACTACTACTACTACTATGGCTTCTACTACTACTATTACCACTACTACTGCTACCACTAATACTACTGCTACTACTACTACCACTACTACCACTCAACTACTGCTATTACTAGTACTATTGCTGCTACTACTACTGCTGCTACTACTACTACTATAATAACTACTTCTATTGCTGTTGCTACTAGTACTACCATTATTGCTGCTACTGCTACTACTATTGCTGCAACTACTATTGCTACTACTACTGCTACTACTAACACTACTACTGCTACTATTACTGCTACAACTACTATTGCTGCTACAACTAAAATAGCTGTCTCTGTTACGGCAACTATAATTGCTACTGCTACTACTTCTATGACAATAACTACTACAACTACAATAATTACAACTACTACTAATAGTACTACTACTCTTACCACTAATACTACAACTACTACCACAACTACTACCACTACCACTAAAACTACTACTACTACTATTGCAACTGCTAGTCCTACTACTACACCTTCTACGACTGCTACAACAACAACAACAACTACTACTACTTTACATATTCATACACCTACTCCTATTACCACTACGAATACTTCAGCTACTACAACTTCTTTGACTACTACTTCTACTGCAACAAGTACGACAACAACAACTACTACTACTATTGCTTCTACAACTACTATTGCTACGACTACTCCTACTACACCTCCTTTTACTATTGCAACGACTACTACTACTCTGCCTACTAGAACTAGTATTACTAGTATGACGACAACAACAACAACTACTACTACTATTTCTGCTGCTACTACTACTACTACTACAACAACAACAACAACTTCTACTACCACTACAATTGCTACAACTACAACTACAACTTTGACTACTACAGTTACTTCTACAACTACTCCTACTCCTACTACTACTCCTATTACTGCATCTACTATTTCATCCGCTTCTGCTTCAGCTTCTATTGCTACACCTACTGCTTCTCCTACTACCACTACTACTACTCCTACTACTACTAGTACCATTACTCCAACCCCAACTACTACTTCTACACCTACTACTACTAGTAGTAGTAGTATTAATACTACTTCTACCAGTAGTATTAATACTACTTCAACTACTACTACTACTACTCCTACTCCTCCTCCTCCTCCTCCTACATCTGCTACTCCACTACTACAGCTACTACTACATCCCCTATTGCTACTACTACTATAACTACTATTACTACTACTACTACAACTGCTACTCAAACTATTGATACTACTATTACAATTATATTACTACAACAACTACTACTATTACTACTACTACTACTGCTACTGCTACACCGAATACTACTACTACTATTACTAGTGTTGCTACTACTACTACTCCTACTACTGTTACTACTACTAAAATAGCTACAACTACTACTGCCACTACTACTACTATTATTCCTGTTACTACTTCTACTACTACTCCTCCTACTACTACAACTATACCTAGTACTACTCCTACACCTACACCTACTCATAATGCAGCTCTTACTACGACTACTACGACTACTAAAAGTACTACTACTACTACTACTGCTGCCCCAACTACTACTACTACTACTACTTCTACTATTACTCCACTATTAGTACTAGTACTGCTACTGCTACTGCTACTACAAGAACAACTCCTACTACTACTATTGCTAGTACTACTAACACTGCTATGACTACTACAACAACAACTACTACTACAAAAACTACTACAACTACTACTATTAAAAAAACTACTACAACTACTACTACAACTTCTACTACTACAATAACTACTACGACAACTACCACCACTGCTACACCAACTAACACTACAACTTCAAATATCAGTACTACTACAACTACTTCGACTACCACCACTACTACTACTACTAATCCTACTACAACTACACCGACTACTACTCCTACACTAATACCAACTCCAAGTGTAGCTCGTACTACTACTACAACAACAACTACTACTACTGCTACAACAAAAAGTACTACTATTACTACCGCTGCTGCTACTATTGCAACAACCACAAGTACAACTGCTAGTACTACTAATACTACTACTACTCTACTATTACTACTATTTCTTCTACTATGACTATTACTACATCTATAGCTATTCTACTACAACTACTACTACTAGTGCCTTTACTACAACAACAACAACTACTACTCCTACTACTCCAACAACTTCTGCCACTACTACTCATATTACTTCTGCTACTACTATTGCTACTACTACTACTACTACTACTTCTAAGACTACTACTGCTACTACTCGTACTTCTACTACTACTACTAATACTACCACTACTACTACTACTACTAATACCTGTATTACTACTGCTACTACTCGTATTACTACTACTACTACTACTACTACTACTACTACTACTACTACTACTACCTGTATTACTACTGCTACTACTCTTATTACTACTAATACTACTACTATTACTACTACTACTACCTGTATTACTACTGCTACTGCTACTACTACTACTCTACTATAACTACTATTTCTGCTACTATGACAATTACTACTTCTATAGCTATTGCTACTACAACTACTACTACTAGTACCTATACTACGACTACAACAACAAGTACTACTACTACTACTCCAACAACTTCTACTACTACTACTCGTATTACTACTGCTACTACTACTGCTCCTGCTACTACTACTACTACTACTACTACTACTACTACTACTACTACTACTACTACTACTACTACTACTACTACCACTACTACTACCAAGACTACTACTGCTACTACTCGTATTACTACTGCTACTACTACTACAACTACTACTCGTATTACTACTGCTACTGCTACTACTACTACTCTACTATAACTAGTATTGCTACTATTATGACTATTACTACTATAGCTATTGCTACTACAACTACTACTATTAGTACCTATTCTTCTACTATAACAACAACAACTACTACTACTGCTGCAATAACTTCTACTACTACTACTCGTATTACTACTACTACTACAACTACTATGACTACTACTTCTACTTCTTCTTCTATTACTACTACTACTACTACTACTACTACTACTACTACTACTACTACTACTACTACTACTACTACTACTACTACTAAGACTTATTACTATTGCTACTGCTAGTTCTACTACTCCTCATATTACTACTGCTATAGCGACTACTAGTACTAACACTTCTGCTACAACTGCTCCTGCTGCTACTACAACCACTACAACTACTGCTACTGCTACTGCATCTGCTTTTGCTACTACTAGTACTACTACTACTCCTATTACTGCTGCTACGAATGCTACTACTACTCCCACAACTACTACTGCTTTTGTTACTACTACTACTTCTACCACTACTACTATTGCTAGTGCTACTACTACTACTTGTTCTGCTACTGCTACAACTAGTACTACTACTGCTCTTGCAACTACTACTACTACAACTACTACTACAATTACTACTGCTGTTGCTGCTGCTACCACTACCACTACTACTGCTGCTGCTACCACTACTACTGCTACTACTACTTGTACTGCTACTACAGCTAGCGCTGCTACTCCTTCTACGACTCCTAACCCAGCTCCTAATATTGCTACTCCTACTCCTAGTATTGTTACTACTACTCCTACTACTACTGATACAACTACTGCCACAGCTACTTATACTACTACTCCTACTCCTACTCCTACTCCAACTTCTGCTACTACTACTACTCCTTCTACTATGACAACTATTACTGTTGCTTCTACTACTACAACTGCTACTTCTTTTACTACAACTAGAACTACTTCTTCTACAACAACTAGTACTCCTAATACTACTACTACTACTATTGCAACTACTACTGCTATGACTACTACACCTACTACTACTACTGCTGCTGCTGCTACTAGAGTTATTACTACTGCTACAGCTACTACAGCTACTACTACTACTACAATTGCTGCAACTATGACAACAACTACTACCTTTACGACTACAACAACAACTACTACCACTTTTTCTACTTAAACTCTCATACTGCTACTACTGCTGCTACTCGTACTACTACCATTACTACTACTACTACTACTGCTCCTATTGCTACTATTCTTACCACCACGACTACTGCTACTGCTACTACTATTACAACTACTATTACTACTATTACTGCTAGAATAGTACAATTGCTATTACAACTACTACTGCTACTACTAATTCAACAACAATAACTACTTCTACTACTATTATAACAACAACAACAACTACTACTATTACTATAATTACTACTACTTCTACTACTACTACAACTACTACAGCAAGCTCCACCACTACCACTAATGCTACTACTGCTACTACTCTAATTCTTTGACTACTACTACTACTACTACTACTACAACTACTACTACTAATTCAACTACTACTACTACTATTGGAATTACTACTACTACTAGTACAACTACTATACTTTTCCTACTACTCTTACTACTTCTACTACTATGACTACAGCTACTGCTACTACAACTAATGCAACTACTTCTATTTCTACTACTACTACTACTACAATCGCTACTATTGCTACTACTTCGACCATTGCCACTACTACCGCTACTATTGCTACCAGTACTACTACCACTGATGCTGCTACTGCTACTATTGCTACTACTATTGTGGCTGCTACTGCTACAATTACCACTACTGTTGTGATTGCTGCTACTGCTACTACCAACACAACTAGTACAACAATGACTACTACTACTAACGCTGCAATAATTGCTACTACTACTACTACTATTACCACTGCTAGTACAACTACTACAATAGTTGTTGCTACTACTGCGTCTCCTGCTACTAATACTACTACAACTACTACAGCAACGACTGCTACAACAGCTACAACTACTACTACTACCACTACAACTACAACAATAACTACATCCACTACTACTGAAACAACAATAAGAACTACCACTACTACTACTACTATTATTGCTGCTACTACTCCTAGTACTGCTACTACAACTATTGCTTCTCTCAATACTACTACTACAACAACTACTACTATAGCTACTACTACTACATCTACTACAACTACATCTACTACTTCTGCTACAACTACTACTCTTGCGACTACCACTTCTACTACTACTCCTCCTCTACCACAACTAGTAATACTTCAACTACTACAATAACTACTACTGCTTGTACTACATCTCGACTGCTACTGCTATTATTGCTGCTGCTACTACTACTACTACAACCACAACAACAACCACAACACTAACCACTACTATTACTGCTGCTCTGCGGCTACTACTACTAATTCTGCTACTACAGCTGCTAATAATATTACTACTACTGCTGCTACTACTTCTGCTACTACTACTTCTCCTACTACTATTACTACTGCTACTCCTACTAATTCAACCGTTGATACTACTACTACTTCTACTCCTATTACTACTAGTACTACTACTACTACTACTACTACAACAACTGCTACTGTTGTTGCTGCTGCTACTGCTACCACAATAGCTATAACTATTACTGCTATAGCCACTACTATAATTTAGATTGCTACTACTACTACTATTATTGCTACTAATACTATTACTACTGCTACTATTACTACTACTACAACTACTACAACTACTAGTATTACTACTAGTACAATAGCTACTGATGCTCTTGCTTCTGCTATTGTTGCTACTACTACTACTATTACTGCGGTTGCTGCTGCTGCTACTCTTGCTACTACTACTACTCCTACTCCTGCTCTAGCTACTACAACTATTACTCTTACTCCTACTCCTGCTACTACTACTTCTACTGCTACTTGTACTCGTATTGCCACTACTACTTCTACTACTACCCCTACAACTACTACTACATCTACTACTACTACTATGACTACTTCTTCTTCTTCTTCTTCTGCTACTACTGCAATTGTTGCTGCTGCTACTGATACTACTGTTACTTCTACTACTGCAGCTACTACCCTAACTACTGCAGCTACTACTAATACTACTACGAATACTTTCGCTATCGCTACTAGTACTACTGCTGCTGCTACTACCACTTCTTCTGCCACTACTACTACTACTACAATTTCTTCTATTACTACTAGTGCAACTACATCTACTACTACTACTAATAATATTACTACTATTGCTACTTCTACTTCTTCTACTACAACTACTTTTCTTATTACTACGACTAGTCCTACTAGTGTGAATAATAATATTACTACTGCTGCTGCTACCACTTCTTCTTCTTCTATTACTACTCCTACTACTAAGCCTACTACTACTACTACTTCTACTACTACTACGATACTATTACTACTACTACTACAATTTGTTTTGCTACTGTTAGTACATCTATGACTGGTACAAAAACTACTTCTGCTTCTATACTAATAATATTACTACTACTGCTACTACTACTTCTACTACTACTACTTTTCCTACTACTGATAGTACTACTATAATTTCTGCTACTACTAGTATTGCTGCAGCTTCTAATGCAACCATTGATACTACTAATACTTCAACTCCTATTTCTACTACTACAAATACTACCACTAAGACGGCTACTACTAATTCTGCTACTCTTTCTGCTACTACTACTTCCAAAATTACTGCTACTATTGCTACGACTGCTGCTACTGTCATTGTGGCTACTACGGCTACTATTGTGACCACTACAACTATGACTACTGCTACCAGTACTACAACTACTTCTTCTACTACTACAATAATTACTACTACTACTACTACTACTACAAGTACTCCACCGCTACTACTACAAAAATTACTACTACTAACACTACTACTACGATAAATACCATGGCTACTCCTACTACTAGTATGACTACTACTACTACTACCACCACCACCACCAAACTACTACTATGACTCCTATGCCCACTACTACTGCTACTACTGGTACTACTACTATAGTTACAATAGCTACTACTACTGCCACTACCGCAACTACCACTTGTACTACTTCTACCACTACTACTGCCACTACGACTACAGCTACTACAGCTGCTGCTACTACTACTACTGCTACTACTATTGCTGCTGCTGCTACTACTACTACTACAGTTCCTACTATTATTACTACTACTACTATTACTATCACTACTACTACTACTATTGTGACACCTACTACTACTACTACAACAACAACTACTACTATTACTATTGCTACTACCACTACTACTTCTACTTCTACTAGTACTACTACTACTACTACCTCAATAACAATAACAACTACTACTACTACCACAACCACCACAACTAGTACTACGACTCCTACAACCACTACTACTATTACTTGTACTACTACTATAGTTGCAATAGCTCCAACTACTATTTATCCTACTACTACTACTACCACTACCGCAACTACCACTCGTACTACTACTATCACTACTACTGCTACTTCGACTACTGCTACTATAGCTACCACTACTACTGCTACTACTACCTCTACTACTGCTATTGTTGTTGTTGCTACTACTACTACTACTACTATTACTACTACTACTTCAACTACTACTACTACTACCACTGCTACAAAAACTACTACTTCTACTCCTGCTACTACTACTACAACAACAACTACAACAACAACTACTACTACTATTGTTACTACTACTACTACTACTACTACTACTACTACTACTTCTACTACTAGTACTACTACTATTACCTCAATAACAACAACAACTACCATAGCTACTGTTGCTACTACTACTATTGGTACTACTACTACTGCAACTGCTACAACAACTGCTACAACTAGTACTACTATTACTAACACTACTACTGTGGCTACTACTTCTTCTACTACTACTACTACTACTAATCATACAATAATTACTATTACTGCTGTTGCGACTACAACTGCTGCTACTAAGATGCCTAGTACTACAACTGCAACTAGTACTTCTACCACTTCTGCAACAAATGCTACTACTATGACTACTAGTAGTAGTACTTCCACTACTATGACTACTACTAGTACTAGTACTACTGCTACTACTGTTGCTACTGCAGCTACTATTACTACTGCCGCTACTACTACTACTACAACTGTTACTACTACTACCACTCTTCCTACTACTACTCCTCCTCCTACTACTACTCTTTCCATGACTACTACCACAAGAACAACTTCTAATGTGACAACTATTATTAATTCTATTACTATAACTACTATAATTACTATGACTACTACTACTACTATAATTAATTCTCCTTATGTTACTACTATTGGCACTTCTACTATGACAACTACTAGTAGTATGACTACTATTATTGTAGCCGTTACTTCTACTACCACTACTACTGCTCTTGCTACTATCACTACTACTAATACTACTACCCCAACTACTAAAACAAACTGCTACTTCTACTACTGCTACTACTACTATTACTCCTATTATCGCTACCATTACTGCCACTACTATTGCTACTTTTGCTAGTACTACTATTACTATTGCCCTTGTTGCTACTACTGCTCTTGCTATTATTACTACTACTACAATGACTACTACTACTACTACTATTGTTGCTACTATAACTATTACTCTTACAACTTCTCCTACTACTACTACAGTTACAACAACTACTACTACTAGTTATCTGCTACTACTTTTGCTACTATTATTACTGCTATGACTACTACAACTAGTAGTACTACTACTACTATTTATGCTAATACTAGTATTGGTACTACTACTATTGTTGCTACTACAACTACTATTCTTAGTACTACTTTTACTAATACTACTATTGCTGCCACTACCGTTACTACTACTGCTACTACTCGTGCCACTACTACTACTACTAGCAGTAGTAGGCGTAGTCATAAAAATAGTAGTAAAAGTTGGAGCAATATTAATAGTAGTAGTTACTGCAGAGGTCATAGTAGTAGCAACTATAGTACTTGTACCTGTAGCAGTAGTCAAATTAGTAGCCAGAGTAGTAGTAGTATTAGCAGTTATAGTAGTAGTATTAGTAGGAGTAGCAGTAGTAGCAGTTGTAGTAGGACTAATAGTATTAGGAGTAGTAGCAGAAGGAGGAGAAGTTGCGGTAGTAGTAGTAAATGTAGCTGAATTAGTAGTAGTAGTAGTAGTAGCCGAAGAAGAAGTATTAGTAGTAGTAGTTATTGTTGTTGTTGTAGTTGTGCTAGTAGTGCTAATAGTTGTGGAAGTAGTAGTTATTGTTATAGCAGTAGTGTAGTCATAGTTGAAGCAGTACTAGTAGTAGCAGTATAAGTGGTAGAAGTAGTAGTTATTGTAGTAGTAATTGTAAAGTAGTAGCATTATTATTATTAGTAGTAGTAGCAGAGGTTTGAGTAATAGTAATCATAGTAGTTGTAGCAGTAGTAGTTGTTGTAATAGTACAAGAAGTAGCAGCAGTAGTAGTAGAAGTAGTGCGAATGCTAGTAGTAGTAGTAGTGGAAGTAGTAGTAGCAGTTGTGGTAGTAGTAGTACTTGTTGTCATAGTAGCTGTAGTAGTTATTGTAGTCATAGAATTAGTAGTAGTACTAGTAGGATCAGTAGTAGTTGTAATAGTAGCAGCAGTAATAGTAGTAGTAATAGAAATTATAGTAGAATTAGTAGTAGTTTCTGTAGGAGAAGTAGTAGCAGTTGTTGTAGCAGCTATAGTTGTAGGAGTAGTCATACTAGTAGTAGTAGCTGTAGTGGTAGTATTAGCTGTAGTCGTAGTAGTAGTAGCTGTAGTAGTAGTTGTAGTAGTAGTAGCAGTAGTAGTAGTTGCAATAGTAGCTATAGTTGTAGTAGTAGCAGAAGTAGTAGCTATAGGTGAAGTAGCAACTGTAGTAGTAGTAGTAGTAGTGAAAGTACTAGCGATCATAGTAGTAGTAGTAACAATAGCAACAGTAGTAAAGTAGGAGTAGCGGTAGCAGTAGTTGTAGTAGTAGCAGTAGTAGCTATAGCAGTTGTAGCAATTGTAGTCCTAGTAGAGGTAGTAGTAGTAGCAACAACAGCAGCAGTATTAGTAGTTTTAGCATTTTGGGTACTAGTAGTAGTACTAGTAGTAGCAGTATTAGTAGTTTTAGCTATTTGCATAGTAGTACTAGTACTAGTAGTAGTAGTAGTAGTAGTAGTTGCAAAGGTAATAGTAGTTCGATTGCTAGTAGTACTAGCATTATCAGTAGTAGTAGTAGAAGTGGTTGTAATTGTAGTAGTAGTAGTAGCAATAGCCATTGTCGTAGTAGCAGTACTCCTATTAGTAGTGGTACTAGTAGTACCAACTGTAGTAGTAGTAGTTGGAGAAGTAGGAGTAGTTGGAGTAGTAGTAATAGCAGTAGTAGTAGTGGTAGTCGCAGCAGTAGTATTAGCAGTATTAGTAGCAACCGTACTAGTAGTAGTGATAGTAGTTGCAGTAGTTGTAGTAGTTGTAGCAGTAGTCGCAATTATTGCAGTAGTGGTAGTAGTAGTTATTGTTGTAGTGGTAATAGTAGTAGAAGTCATACCAGTCGTGGTTGTGGTAGTAGTAGTAGTTGTTGTAGCCCATAGCAACGAAAGTAGTAGCAATAGCAGTCAGAGTAGTAGTAACAGCAATAGTTGCAATAGTAGTAGGAATAGCAGTAGCATAGTAGTAGATGTAGTAATACTAGTAGTAGCAATAGTATTAGTAGCAAAATTAGCATTAGTCAAAGTAGCTATAGCATTAGGATCAATAGTAATACTAGTAAAAGAATCAATTGTAGTAGCAGTAGTAGTAGTAGTAATAGTAGTAGTAGTACGTACAACAGTTTTAATGGTCATAGTAGTAGTAGAAGTAGCAGCAATTATCAATCATTGCGGCAACTGCAATAGTAGTAGTAGTGCACTAGTAGTAGTACTGTAGTAGTAGTAGTTATTGTAGTAGCGGAGTCATAGCAGTAGTAGTTGCGGCAACAACAATAGTAGTAGTAGTGCAGTAGTGGTAGTAGTTGTAGTAGTAGTAGTAGTAGCATTAGTAGTGGTATAAGTAAGAGCAGTCTTAGTAGTAGTACTAGCCGTAGCAGAAGTAGTAGTAGTAGAAGTAGTAGAAATAGGAGAAGTGGCAGTAGCAATAGCAATAGTAGTAGTAGTGGTAGTAGTAGTAGTAACAGTTGTAGTAGTAGCAGTTATTGTAGAAGTAGTGGTTGTTGTACTAGCAAAAAATGTTGTAGCTGTAGTACCCGTAGCAGTAGTAGTAGCAGTAGTTATACTAGTTTTAGGAGTTCTAGCAGCATCAGAAATAGTCATAGTAGTAGTAGTAGTAGTAGCGCAGTATTAGCAGTAGTAGCCGTAGTAGTTATAGGAGTACTAGTAGTAGTTGCAGAAGTAGTAGTGGCAGTAGTAGCAGCAGTAGTAGTAGAAGTACTTATAGTAGTAGTAGTAGCAGCAGTAGTAGCAGTTGTAATAGTAGTGGTAGAAGTAGTAGTAGCAGTATTAGTAGCCATAGTAGCAGTAGCAGTAGTTGTAGTAGTTGTAGAAGTAACAATAGTAGTAGTAGTAAGAGTAGTAGAAGTAGTAGCAGTCAGAGTAGTAGTATTACTAGTAGGGGTAGTAGCAGTAGTAGTTGTAGCTGTAGTAGAAGCAGCAGTAGTAGTTGTATGAGAAGTCATAGTAGTTGTCATATTCGTAGTAGCAGCAATAGTAGTTGTAGTAGTGGTCAAATTCATAGAAGTAGTAGCAATAGTAGTACAAGTAGTAGCACTTGTAGTAGTGGTAGTAGTAGTATTAATAATAATTGTAGTAGTAGTAGTGGTAGTTCTTGTTCTTGTCGGAGTAGTAGTTATTCTTGTTGTAGAAGTGGTAGTAGTTATAATAGTAGCACCAATAGCAATACTAGTAGAAGTAGCAATAGTACTTTTAGTAGTAGTATAATTATGGTAATAGTAGTAGTTGCTGTAGCAGCAGTTGCAGAATTTACTGTCATACTAGTTAGTAGTAGTTGTAGTAGTAGTAGTTGTTATCATTACAGCAGCAGTAGCAATAGTAGCTATAGTAGTAGTAGCCATAGTGCCAGTAGTTGTTATAGCATTAGTATTAGAAGTTGTAGTAGTATTAGTTGTAGTAGTAGTAGTTGTAGCAACAGTAGCAACTATTGCAGTAGTTGTAATGATAGTAGTAATAGCAGTAGTAGTAATAGCAGAAGTATTATTAGTAGAAGTAATAGTGGCCATAGCAGAAGCCACAGTTGTAGTAGAAGTAGTAGTAGTAGTAGGAGAGGTCATAGTAGTAGTCATAGTAGTAGTGGTAGTAATTGTAGTAGCGATAGTAGCAATAGCAATAGTAGTAGCAGTGGTAGCAATAGTAGCAATAGTAGCCATAGTACCAATAGTAGTAGTAATTATAGAAGTATTAGTATTATTAGTAGTAGTAGTAGTAGAGGTTGGAGTAATATTAGTCCATAGCAATTGTAGCAGTAGTAGTAGTTGTAGTAGTCATGGAAGTAGCAGTAGCAGAAGTAGCTGTAATAGTCGTAGTGGCAGTTGTAGTAGTAGTGATAGAAGTAGTGCAAATAGTAGTACTAGCAGTAGTAGCAGTAGTAGTAGTATCCTTGGCAATATTAGTAGCAGTAATTGTATCTGTAGTCGTAGTAGCTGTAGTAGTCGTAGAAGTCATCGAGTTAGTAGTAGTAGTAGCTGGATAAATAGTAGTAGCATCAGTAGAAGCAATAGCAGTAGTAGTAGTAGAAATTATAGTAGTATTAGTAGTAGTTGCAGTAGGAGAAGTAGTAGTAGTAGTTGTAGCAGCTATAGTAGTAGTAGTAGTCATAGCAGTAGTAGTGGTGGTGGCAGTATTAGCTATAGTCATAGTAGTAGAACCTGTAGTAGTGGTTGTAGTAGTAGTAGAAGTAGTAGTAGTTGCTGTAGTTACTACAGTAGTAGCAGTAGCAGAAGTAGCAGTTGTAGGTGAAGTAGCAAATGTAGTAGTAGTAGCAGCAATAGCGAAAGTACTAGCTATAGTAGTAGTAGCAGTACCTGTAGCAGCAGTAGTACAGTAGTAGTAGAAGTAGTAGTTGTAGCAGTTGTAGCAATAGTAGTAGTAGTGATAGTAGCAACAATAGCAATAGTAGTAGTATTAGCAATTTTAGCAATTTGAATAGTAGTAGTAGTACTAGTGGTAGCCTAGTGGTAGTAGTATAAGTAGTTTTAGCAATTTGGGTAGCAGTAGTAGTAGTAGTAGTAGTAGTAGTAGTAGTACTAGTAGTACTAGTAGTAGTAGTAGAAGCAATAGTAGTAGTAGTAGGATTACTAGTAGTAGTAGGAGCAGAAGTTGTTGTAGTAGTAGCAGTAGCTGTAGCAATAGCCATTGTCGTAGTAGTAGTACTCCTAGTAGTAGTAGTAATAGTTATGGTACTAGTAGTAGCAGCTGTCCTAGTAGTAGTAGGAGAAGTAATAGAAGTACGAATAGTAGTAGTGGTAATAGTAGTTGTAATAGCAATAATTATTATTGCATTAGAAGAAGTAGTAGCAGTAGTTGTAGCAGTAATGACAGTAGGAGTTGTTGTTGTAGTGGTAATAGTAGTAGAAGTCATACCAGTCGTGGTTGTGGTAGTAGTAGTAGCAGTAGTAGCAATCGCAGTAGTAGTAGTAGCAATAGTTCTTGTAGTAGTAGTAGGAATAGTAATAGTTGTAGTAGTAGTAGTAGTAATAATAATATTAGTAGTGGCAATAGTATTAGTAGCAACAGTAGCATTAGTCAGAGTAGCAGTAGCAGCAGTATCAATAATGATACTAGTAAGAGTAGTAGCAGTAGTAGTACCTACAGTGGTTCTAGTGATCGTAGTAGTAGTAGAAGTAGTACGATTGTAGTAGCAGTCATAGTGGCAATTGTTGTAGTGGTAGCAATTGTCGCGGCAATTGCAATAGTAGTAGTAGTTATTATAGTAGTGCAGTTGAAGCAGTAGTAGTTGCGGCAATAACAACAATAGTAGTAGTGTAGTAGTAGTAGTTGTTGAAATAGTAGCAATAGCAGTAGTAATAGTAGTAGGAGTAGCAGTAGCAGAAGTAGCAGTAGTAGAAATTGTAGAAATAAGAGAAGTGGTAGTAGCAATAGCAATAGTAGTAGTAGTGGTAGTAGTAGTAGTAGTAGTAACAGTTGTAGTAGTAGCTGTTGTTGTTGTAGTAGCAGTAATAGTAGTAGTTGTAGCAGTAGCAGTGGTAGTAGCTATAGTACCAGTAGTAGTTGCAGCAGTAGCAGTAGTTGTACTAATTGTAGCAGTTGTAGCAGCATAAGAAATAGCTATAGTAGTAGTAGTATAAGTAGTAGTACTTGCAAAAGTAGTAGTGACAGTAGTAGCAACAATAGTAGAAGTGGTTATAGTAGTAGTAGTGGTAGTAGTAGCAGCAGTATCAATAGTTGTACTAGTGGTTGAAGTAGTGGTAACAATATTAGTAGCTGCAGTAGCAGTAGTAGTAGTAGTACTAACAAAAGTAGTAGTAGTAAGAGTAGTAGTAGTAGCAGCAATCGAAGTGGCAGTGTTAGTAGTAGTGGTAGTAGCAGTAGTAATTATAGCAGTAGTAGAAATAGTAGTAGTTGTTGTATGAGAAGTCGTAGTAGTTGTCATATTCATAGCAGCAACAGTAGTTGTAGTAGTGGCACATTCCTAGCATTAGTAGCAATGGTAGTAATTATAGCAGGAGTATTAATAGTAGTTGTAGTAGTACTATTAGTGGTAGCTCTTGTTCTTATCAGAGTATTAGTTGTTGTTGTTTTAGTAGTGGTAGTAGTAGTAATAGTAGTACCAATACCAGTAGTAGTAGAAGTAGCAATAGTACTTGTTGTAGTTGTATAGTAATGGTAATAGTAGTAGTAGTTGTAGCAACAGTAGCAGAAGTAGCTGTCATTCTAGGAGTACTTTTAGTAGTAGTTGTTTTTGTCGTTGGATCAACAGTAGCAGCAGTAGTTGTAGTAGTAGTAGCCATAGTGCCAGTAGTTGTAATAGCAGTAGTAGTAGAAGTAGTAGTTGTATTAGTAGTAGTAGTAGTTGTTGTAGTAGCAATAGTAGTTGTAATAATAGTAGTAATAATAGTTGTAGTAGTTGTAGTTGTAGTATTAGTACCGGAAGTAGTAGTAGTAGTCCCATTAGTAGTAATAATAGTAGTAGTAGTAATTGTAGTAGCAATAGTAGCAATAATAGCAGTAGTAGCAATGGTAGCAATAGTAGCAGTAGTAGCAATAGTAGTAGTTGTAGCAGTAGTAGTAGTCGTAGCAATTGTGGCGGTAGTAGCTATAGCAGCAACAATAGTAGTCGTTGCATTGGTATTAGCAAAATTATTAGTATAGGAGTAGTAGTGTAGTACTAATAGTACTAGTTTTGGTATTAGTAGGTAGCGATATTAGTAGTGATAGCAGTAGTTGAAGCAGCTGTAGCAGCAGTAGTTGTCATAGTAGCAATAGTAGTAGTTGTAGCAGTAGTAGCAGTAGTTGTAGTTGTAGTTGTAGTTGTAGTGGTAGTAGTAGCATTGGTATTAGCAGAATTATTAGCAGTAGCAGTGGTAGTAGTACTAGTAGTACTAGTTTTGGTAGTAGTAATAGCAGTAGTAGTAGCAGCAGTACCAGTAGTATTAACATAGTAGTAGTAGTAGTAGTAGTAGTAGTAGTAGTAGTAGTAGTAGTAGTAGTAGTAATAGGAGTAGTAGTAGTAGTAGTAGGAGTAGGTAGTGGTAGTAGTAGTAGCAGCAGCAGCAATAGTAGTAGTATTACAAGTAGGAATAGTAGTAGTAGCAGTAGTAGCAGTAGCAGTAGGTGCAATAGTAGTAGGTAATAGTAGTAGTAGTAGCCGTAGGAATAGCAGTAGCGATAGTGTAGTAGCCATAGCTAAAGTAGTAGTAGTAGTAGCCGAAGCTGTAGTAGCTGTTGTAGCAGTAGTAGAAGTAGTATTTGTTGTAGCAGTTGTAGTAGTAGCAGAAGTAGTAGTAGTAGCATTAGTATTAGAAGTAGTAGCAGCAAAAGTTGCAGCAGCAGTGTCAGTAGTGGTGGTCGTAGCAATAGTAGTATTACTTGTAGTAGTGGTAGTTGTAGTAGTATCAGCAGTAGCAGCAGCAGCAGTAGTAGTAGCAACAACAACAGTAGTAGTAGTTGTTGTTGTAGTAGTATTAGGAATAGTAATATTCGTAGCAGTAGTAATTTTAGTAGTAGTAGTAATCATAGTGGTAGTAGTATTAGTAGTAGTAGTCGTTGATGTAGTAGTTGTTGTAGCAGTAGTAGTTGTTGTAATTGTTTTAGTAGTAGTAGTTATTATAGTAGTAGTTGTAGTAGCAATAGTAGTAGCAGCAGTAGTAGTAGTTATAGTAGTAACAGTATAATTTATTATACTACCAGAAGCAGTAGTAGAAATAATAGTTGTAATAGTAACAAAAGTGCAAGTAGTAGAAGTGGGAGAGGTCATTGTAGTAGTAGTAATAATATTAGTAATAGTTGTAGGAGAAGTAGCGGTAGTAGTGGTGGTAGCCATAGTAGCGGTAGTAACCGTAGTTGCAATTGCAGTTGTAGTAGCAGTTGCAGTAGTGGTAGTTGTTATAGTAGTAGTTGGAGCAGTCGTGGTATATGGAGAAGTAATAGTGTAGTAGTAGTAGTAGCAATACCTATAGCAGCAGCAGTAGTAGTAGTTGTTGTTGTTGTAGTAGTTGGAGTAGTTGTGGTAGTTGGAGTAGTTGTGGTAGTTGGAGTAGTTGTGGTAGTTGTAGTTGTTGTGGTAGTTATAGTAGTAGTACTAGTAGTGGTAGCAGTAGTATCAGCAGCAGTAGCTATAGTAGTGGTACTAGTAGTAGTAATAGTTATTGTAGCAATAGCTGTAGGAACATTAACCATGGTAGCATTAGTAGTTGCAGCTGCAATAGCAACAGTAGCTGAAGTAGTATTACTAGGAGCAGTACCTGTAGCTGTAGGAGTAGCTATAGTAGTAGTAGTAGTAGTAATAGAAGTACTAGGAGAAGTAAGAGTAGTAGCAGTAGCAGTAGCAATAGTTATAGTTGTAATTGTGGTAGTAGTAGTACTAGTTATTGTAGAAGCAGTAGCAATACTAGTAGGAGCAGTAGCAGTAGTAGTAGTAGTTGTAGTACTCATAGTAATAGTTGTAACGTGGTAGCCGTAGTAGCAGTAATATTATTAGTAGAAGTAGCAGTAGTAGTGATCGCAATAGTAGCAGTAGTAGCAGTTGTAGCAGTAGTAGAAGTAGTTGCAGTTGTGCCTATTGTAGTAGTAGCAGTTGTAGTAGCAGCAGTAGTAGTTGTAGTATTAGTAGTAGTAGGAGGAGCCGTATTTGTAGTAGTAACAGAAGTAGTGGTAGTAGAGGTAGTACTAGTAGACGTAGTTCTAGTAGCATTAGAGCTGTAGTAATAGTAGTAGTAGTTGGTGTTGTTGTTGTAGTAGTAGTGGTAGTAGCAGTAGTAGCAGTTGTTGAAGTATTAGTAATAGTAGCAATAGTAGTAGTAGTAGTAGTAATAGTAGTACTAGTAGTAGATGTAGCAGTAGTTGCAGTAGTAGTAGTAGTTGGCAAAGTAGTAGTAGTTGGAATAGTAGCAATAGAAGTTGTTATAGTAGTAGTAGTCGTAGAAGTAGTAGTTGTTGTAGTTGTAGTAGTCTTTGTTGTTATGGCAGTAGTAGCAGTTGTACTTGTAGTAGTAGGAGTAGTAGAAGAAGAAGCTGTAATAGCTGAAGCAGTAGTAGTAGTAGAAATAGTTGTTGTTGTTTTAATAATAGTTGTAGTAGCAGTAGTCATAGCAGTAGTACCAACAAGGGTAGTAGTATTATTAGCAGTAGTAGTTGTAGTTGTTGCAGAAGTAGTAGTAGTGCAGTGGTAGTATTAGTATTAGTTGTAGTAGTAGTGGTAGTAGTAGTAATAGTAGTATGAGTAGCGACAATTGTAGTATTAGTAGTTGTAGTATTAGTAGCAGTAGTTGTAGCGGTAGCAGTAGCATTAGTAGTCGTTGTAGTGGTAGTAGTAGGAGTAGGTGTAGGAGTAGGAGTAGTACTAGGAGCAATAGTAGGTATAGATATAGTAATAGTTGTAGCAACAGTTATAGTAGTTTTTGTTGTAGTATTTGTAGTTGTGGTAGTATTAGTATTAGTAGAAGTAGTAGTAGGAATAGTAGTAGGTGTAGGAGTAATAGTAGTATTAGTAGTAGCAGGAGTAATGGTAATATTAGTAGTAGTAGTAGTACGGGAGTGGTAGTCATATTAGTAGTACTAGTAGTGGTGGTGGTAGTAGAAGTAGTAACAGGAATAGCACGAGGAGTAGTAGTAGTTATGGAAGTAGTAGGAGTAGTACTAGTAGAAGTAGTAGTCATTGCAGAAGGAGTGGTGGTAGTA
Source organism: Trichopus zeylanicus subsp. travancoricus (assembly GCA_005019695.1). Lineage (NCBI taxonomy): Eukaryota > Viridiplantae > Streptophyta > Magnoliopsida > Dioscoreales > Dioscoreaceae > Trichopus > Trichopus zeylanicus. The sequence goes on along the minus strand of RXID01020762.1, from coordinate 56,231 downwards.
GTTATAGGAGAAGTAGTAGTAGGAGTAGGAGTAGGAGTAGTAGCAGTAGTAGAAGTAGTAGTCATTGCAGAAGGAGTGGTGGTAGTCGTTATAGGAGAAGTAGTAGTAGGAGTAGGAGTAGGAGTAGTAGCAGTAGTAGAAGTAGTAGAAGTAGTAGTAGTAGTAGGAGTAGTAGTAGTCATAGAAGTAGTAGTGCTTGCAGCAGTAGTAATAGTCGTAGTTCGAGTAAGAGTAGTAGTAGAAATAGTAATGGTAGTTGTAGCTATAGTAATAGTATAAGTATTAGTTGGAGTTATTGTAGTTGTAGTAGTAGTTCTAGTTTTAGAAGTAGCAGTAGCCGTAGTGGTAGTAGTAGTTATAGCGTGGTCATAATAGTAGTCATAATAGTAGTAGTGGTAGTAGTAGTAGTTGTAGTAGTAGTGATAGTGGTAGTAGTACTAGTAGTAGAAGTAGTCGTAGTAGCATTAGTAGTAGTAGTGGTGGTGGTAATTGGAGTAGTAGCAATAGTAGTTGTAATAGTAGAAGTAGTAGTAGTAGTAGTTGTTGTTGTTATTGTTGTAGGAGCCATAGTGATATCGGTAGTAGCAGGAGTAGTAGTAGAACTGGTGGTAGTAGTAGTAGAAGTACTAGCGACAGTAGTCGAAGTAATAGTAGAAGAAGAAGAAGTAGTAGTAGTAGTAGTAGTCGTAGTACTAGCGATAGTAATAGTAGTAGTAGCAGCCACAGCAGCAGTAACAGTAGTAGCAATAGTAGTGGGTGTAGTTGTTTTAGTAGTAGAAGTAGCAGTAGAGTAGCGGTAGTAGTAGGAGTTGTAGTTGCCATAGTACTTGTTGTTGTAGTAGTAGTAATTTGAGTTTTTGTAGTAGTAGTAGGATTAGCAGTGTCAATAGTAGTAGTGGTAATAGTGGTAGTGATAGTAGTAGTTGTGGGAGTTTAAGGACTTGTAGCAGTAGTACGAGTACTAGTAATAGTGAGAATAGTATTAGTAGCAATAGTAGTAGGACTATTTGGGCTAGTTGTTGTCATAGCAGCCGTAGTAGCAGCAGCAACAGCAGTAGTTTTAGGAGTCGAAGAAGCAGCAGTAGTTGTAGAAGTCATAGTTGTAGTAGTAATACTAGTAGTAGTAGTTGTGGTAACAGTTGTAGCAATAATAGTAGTATGAGTAGGAATAGTTGTAGTAGTAGTAGTAGTAATAGTAGAAGTACTAGTAGCAGAAGTACTAGTAGCAGAAGAACAAGTAGTAGTAGTAGTAGTAGTAGTAGTAGTAGTAGTTGGAGTAGGAGGAGGAGTAGTAGTAGTAATAGGAGTAGTAGTAGTTGCAGTGGTAGGACTAGTAGTAGTAGTTCGGGTAGTAGTTGTTGGGGTAGGGGTAGTAGTAGTAATAGGCATAGTAGTAGTAGCAATGGGAGTTCGAGTAGGAGTAGTAGTAGTCATAGTAGTAGTAGTAGTAAGAGTAGTAGTTATAGTAGAGGTAGGAGTAGGAGCAGGAGGAGTAGTAGTAGTAGTAGGAGTAGGTGTACGAGTAGGAGTGGTAGTAGGAACAGTAGTAGGAGTAGCTGTTGTAGTAGTAGTTGTTATTGCAATAGTAGTATTATTAGCAGAAGTCATATTAGGAAAAGCAGTAGGTGTAGGACTAATTGTAGTATTAATAGTAGGTGGAGTAATGGTAGCAGTAGCAGTAGTAGCAGGGGTTGTAGGAGTAGTAATAGTAATGGTCATTGTAGCAGTAGCAACAGCAACAGTAGTAGTAGCAGTAGTAGTAGAAGCCGTAATAGTAGTAATATTTGTAGTAATAGGAATATTAGTAGTTGTAGCAATAGTTGTAGTTGTAGCAGTAGTAGTAGTAGCACTAGCAACAGTAGTAGCAATTATTGTTATTGTTGTTGTTATAGTAGTAGTAGATTAGTGATAGCAATAGTGGATGTAGTACTAGTAGTTGTAGTAGCAGTAGTAGTAGTAGTAGGAGGAGGAGGAGGACTAGTAGTTGTAGTAGCAGTAGCAGCAGTAGTAGTGGTAGCTGTAGTACTAGTAGCGATAGTTATAGTAGTTGGAGTTGTATTAGTAGTAGTCATAGTAGTAGTTGCCATAGTAATAGCAGGAGTAGTAGTTACAGTAGTAGTAGTAGTAGTAGTAGTAGTAGTAGTAGTAGTAGTAGTAGTAGTAGTAGTAGTAGTAGTAGTAGTAGTAGTAGTAGTAGTAGTAGTAGTAGTAGTAGTAGTAGTAGTAGTAGTAGTAGTAGTAGTAGTAGGTATAGTAGCAGTATTAGCAGGGGGAGTCATAGTTGCAGTAGTAGAAGTAGTCGTAGTAGTAGTAGGAAAGGTAGTAGCAGAAGTAGTGGGGGTAGTAGTAGTGCGAGAAGAAGTTGTAGTAGTAGTAGTTAACATCCTAGTATAGTAGTATTATTAGTAGTAGTTAGTAGTAGTATTAGTAGTAGTAAAAGTAGTAGTAGTAGATGCAGCAACAAATGCATTAGTAGTAGTAGTAGTAGTAGTAGTAGTAGTAGGAGCAGCAGCAGTAGTTGTAGTAGCAACCTAATTAGTAGTTGAATGAATAGTAGAAGCTGTGGAAGTAGAAGTAGGAGTAGCAGTAGTAGTAATTGCTGTAATTGTTGTAGCATTAGCAGTAGTAGAAGTAGCAGCAGCCGTAGTAGTAGCAATACTAGCAGTAGCGGTACTAGTAGTAGTCACAGTTGAACCTATAGTGGCAGTAGTAGTTGTTGTTGTAGTGGTAATAGTAGTAGAAGTCGTAGCAGTCATGGTTGTCATAGTTGTAATAGCAGTGAGAGTCCATTGTAGCGAAACTAGTAGTGGTAGCAGTCGTAGTAGTAGTAGTAGGAATAGTAGTAGAAGTAGTAGTAGTTGTTATTGTAATATTAGTAGTAGCAATAGTATTTGTAGGAATAGTAGCGTTAGTCAGAGTAGTAGTAGCAGTAGTATCAACAGTAATACTTGTAAGAGAAGTAGTTGTAGTAGAAGTAGTAGTAGTAGCAGTAGTAGTAATAGTAGCACCTGCTGTAGTTTTGGTGGTCGTAGTAGTAGTAGAAGTAGTACGGTAGTAGTAGCAATAGTAGCGATAATTGTTGTAATGGTAGCAATCATCATGGCAACTGCAATAGTAGTGGTAGTTTAGTAGTAGTTATTGTAGTAGTGCAGTCTTAGCAGTAGTAGTTTTTTTAACAACAACAATAGTAGCAGTGTAGTAGTAATAGTTGTTATTGTAGTAGTAATAGTTGTTGTAGTAGTGGTTCTAGTAAGAGGAGTAGTAGCTATAGCAGTAGTTGTAGTAGTAGTAGTAGTAGTAGCAGCAGCAGTAGCCGTAGTATCTGTAGTTCTAGTAGTAGTTGTACTAGTTGTAGGAGTTGTAGCAGCATCAGAAGTAGCTGTAGTAGTAGTAGTAGTAGTAGTAGCAATAGCTGTAATAGTAGTAGTAGTGGTATTAGTAGTAGAATTAGTAGTGGCCATAGCAAAAGCAGCAGTTGTGCTAGAAGAAGAAGTAGTAGTAGGAGAGGTCATAGTAGTAGTCATCGTAGTAGTAATTGTAGTAGCAATAGTAGCAATAGTAATAGTAGTAGCAGTGGTAGTAGTAGTAGCAGTAGTAGTTGTAGTAGAAATAGTAGTAGTAATTGTAAAAGTAGCAGTAGTATTATTAGTAGTAGTAGCTGAGGTCGGAGTAATCGCAATCATAGCAATTGTAGCAGTAGTAGTTGTTGTAGTAGTCGTAGAAGTAGTAGTAGGAGAAGTAGCATTAGTAGTAGTAGTGGTAGCTGTAGTAGCAGTCGTAGAAGTAGTGTGAATAGTAGCAGTAGTAGTAGCAACCTTAGCAGTATTAGTAGCGGTAGCAATTGTAGAAGTAGCAGTATCAATAGTCATAGTAGCTGTAGTAGTATTTGTAGTCATAGAATTAGTAGTAGTAGAAGCAGGATAAGTAGAAGTAGTAGAAGTAGTAGAGGGTGTAGTAGTTGTAGTAGTAGAAGTAGCAGTAGCAGTGGAGTAGCGGTAGTAGTAGGAGTTGTAGTTGCAATAGTAGTTATAGTAGTAGTAGTGATATTAGTTTTAGTAGTAGTAGTAGGATCAGTAGTAGCAACAGTAGTGGTAATAGCAGCTGTAGTAGTGGTAATAGCGGCAGCGGTAGCAGTAGTCGTAGATGTGTTAGGACTTGTAGTAGTAGTATGAGTAGTAGTAATAGTGAGAATAGTATTAGTAGCAATGGAAGTAGTTGTAGCAGTAGTAGTAGGAGTATTTAGGCTAGTTGTAGTGGTAGTAGCCTTAGCAGTAGCAGCAGTAGCAATAGTAGTAGTAGCAGTTTTAGTAGTTGAAGCAGTAGTAGTAGCTGTAGGTGTCATAGTTGTTATAGTAGTACTAGTACTAGTTGTAGTAGTAGTAAAAGTAGTAGCAGTAATAGTAGTATTAGAAGGAATAGTAGTAGTAGTAGTAATAGTAGTAATAGTAGTAGTAGTAGAAGTACTAGTAGCAGAAATACTAGAAGCAGCAGTAGTAGTAGTAGTAGTTGGAGTAGTAGTAGGAGTAGTAATAGGACTAGTAGTAGTAGTAGTTGTTGTAGTAGTAGTAGTAGTAGTTGTTGTTGGGGTATGGGTAGGAGTAGTAGTAGGAGTAGTAGAGCGATGGGAGTTCGAGTAGGAGTAGTAGTGGCCATAGTAGTAGTAGTTGGAGGAGTAGGAGCAGGAATAGTAGTAGTGGTAGTAGGAGTAGGTGTAGGGATAGAAGTAGTAGTAGGAACAATAGTGGGAGTAGCTGTAGTAGTAGTTGCTGCAACAGTTGTAGTAGTCGTAGTTGTTGCAATAGTAGTAGTATTATATTAGTCATATTAGGAATAATAGCAGGTGTAGGAGTAATAGTAGCATAGTAGTAGTTGGAGTAATGGTAGTAGCAGTAGTAGCAAGGGTTGTAAGAGTAGTAATAGTAATAGTAATAGTAGCAGTAGCGGTAGCGGTTGTAGTAGTTATAAAAGTAGTAGTTCTAGTAGTTGGAATATTAGTAGCTGTAGCAATAGTTGTAGTAGTAGTAGTAGGTGTAATAGTACTAGCAGTAGTAGTTGCAATTGTTGTAGTAGTAGTAGCAGTAGTAGTAGGAGTATCAGTGGTAGCACTAGTGGTTGTAGTAGTAGTAGTTCAAGTAGTAGGAGTAGTAGTAGTAGTAACAGTCGCAGCAGTAGTAGTGGTAGCAGCAGTAGTAGTAGTAACCATAGCAGTTGGAGTAGTAGTAGCGATAGTTATAGTAGTTGGAGTTGTATCAGTAGTAGAAGAAGTAGTAGCAGTCGTAGTCACAATAGTAGTGGTAGTACTAGCAGTGTAGTAGTAGTTGCAGCAGTAATTGTAGGAGTAGTAGTAATAGTAGTAGTAGTAGTGGTAGCAGTAGTAATAGCAGCAGTAGCTAAAGCGGCTGGAGTAGTAGTAGTACTAGCTATAGTAGCAGTATTAGCATGGGGAGTTATAGTAGCAGTAGTTCTAATAGGAAACGTAGTAGCAGAAGTAGTGGGAGTAGTAGTAGTTGGAGAAGAAGTTATACTAGTAGTATTAGACATCGTAGTATTAGTATTATTAGCAGCAGTAGTAGTAATAGTAGTAGTAGTAGCAGTTGCGGCGACAAAAGCATTAGTAGTAGTAGTAGTAATAGCAGTAGTAGTGGCAGCTGTAGTCGTAGTAGTAGTATTAACAGAAGAAATAGTTGAATGAATAGTGGCAGCAGTAGAAGTAGAAGTAGGTGTAGCAGTAGTAGTAGTAGTGATAGTAGGAGCAATAGTTTTAATAGTAGTTGGAGCAGTAGCAGCAGTAGTAGTAGTGGAAGTAGTTGTAGGGACATTGGTAATATGTGTATTAGTAGTGGCAGTTGTTGTTATTCTAATTATAGTAGTAGGAGTAGTAGTAGCAGCAGCAGTAGGAGGGGTGGTAGTCGTAGTTGTAGGAGCAGTAGTATTTGTATTATTAGTAGTAGCAGTAGGTGTAGTAGTAGCAATAGTAGTAATAGTTGGTGCAATATTAGTAGTAGCAGTCACCGCAAAGGTCATAGTAGTAGCAACTACGGTACTTGTACCTATAGCAGTAGTCGAAGTAGTAGGCGGAGTAGTATTAGTATTAGTAGTAGTAGCAGTAGTGGCGGTAGTAGTAGGAGCAATAGTAGTAGGAGTAGTAGTAGAAGGAGGAGAAGTTGCGGTACTAGTAGTAGTAGTAGTTGAAGTAGTAGTAGTAGCAATAGCCAGAGAAGTAGAGTAGTAGTAGTAGTAGTAGTTGTTGTTGTTGTTGTAGCAATAGTGGTAACAATTGTGGAAGCAGTAGTTATTGTAGTAGTAGTAGTGTAGTTGCAGTTGAAGCAGTAGTAGTAGTAGTGTAAGTGGTAGGAGTAGTAGTTGTTGTAGTAGTAGTAGGAGTAATAGTAGTAATTGTAAAAGTAGTAGTAGTATTAGTAGTATTAGTAGTAGCAGAGGTTGGAGTAATAGTAGTCATAGCAATTGTAGCAGTAGCAGTAGTTGTAGTAGCCATAAAAGCTGCAGTAGCAGAAGTAGCAGTAGTAGTAGTAGTGGTAGTTGTAGTAATAGTAGTAGAAGTAGTGAGAATAGCAGTAGCAGTAGTAGTAGCAACCTTAGCAATATTAGTAGCAATAGGAGTTGCAGTAGTAGTAGTATCTGTAGTCATAATAGCTATCGTAGTTGTTGTAGTCATAGAATTAGTAGCTGTAGTTGCAGGTTAAGTAGTAGTAGTAACAATAGTAGCAGTAGTATAAATTGTAGTAGTATTAGTAGTAATTGCAGTAGGAATAGTAATAGTAGTTCCAGCAACTGTTGTAGTAGTAGTAGCAGTGGTAGTATTAGCTATAGTCGCGGTAGTAGCAGCTATATTAGTAGTTGTTGTAGTATTACCAGTAGTAGTAGTTGCAGTAGCAGAAGTAGCAACTGTAGTAGTAGTAGTAGAAGTAGCGGAAGTACTAGCAGCAACAACAGTAGTAGTAGAAGTAGCAGAAGTAGCGAAAGTAGTATAGTAGTAGTGGCGGTAGCAGTAGTTGTAGTAGTAACAGTAGTAGCTATAGTAGTTGTAGAAATAGCAGTAGTAGCACCGGTTGTTGTAGTAGTAGCAGTATTTGTAGTAGTATTAATAGTTTTACCAGTTTGGGTAGTAGTAGTAGTACTAGTAGTAGCAGTAGTAGGAGTAGTAGTAGCAATAGTAGTAGTAGTAGAATTACTAGGAGTAGCTGTAGTAGCAATAGTTGTAATAGCTGAAGTTATTGTAGTTGTAGTAGTAGCAGAAGTTGTTGTAGTTGTAGTTGTAGTAGTAGCAATGGTTGTTCTAGCAGTAGGAGTACTCCGAATAGTAGTTGTAGCAGTAGTAGTGACAATTATAGTAGTATAAGGAGAAGCTGTAGTGGGAGCAATTACCGTAATTGTAGTGGCAGAAATTGTGGTAGTCGTAGAGGTAGTACTATTGGTAGTGGCAGTAGCAGTAGTAGCATTAGTAGGAGAAGCTATAGTAGAAGCAAAAATCATAATAAGAGCAGAAGTAATAGTTGTTGTGGTAGAAATAGTATTAGAAGTAGTAGCACTAGCGGTGGTAGTAGTAATAGCAACAGTAGTACCAGCAGCAGTAGTAGTAGTAGAAGTAGTAGAAGTAGTAGTAGTAGTAGTAGTAGTAGAAGTAGTAGTAGTAGTAGTAGTAGTAGGAGTAGTAGTAGTAGTAGTAGGAGGAGTAGCATTAGTAGTAGCAGTAGTAGTAGCAATAGTAATAATCAAAGTAGCGGCAATTGTAGCAGCAGTAGAAGCAGCAACAGTAGTAGAAATAGCCGAAGTAGTAGTAGTAGTTAAGTAGTTGGAGTAGCAGTAGCAGTTATAGTAGCAGCGGTAGCTGAAGTAGTAGTAGTAGTAATATTGGATCTAGTAGCAATTGTTGTAGCCTTAGTGGCAGTGGTAGTTGTAGTGATAGTAGGATTAGTAGATGTAGTATTAATAGTAGTAGGAGTAGTAGCTGTTGAAGCTATTGTAGCAGTGGTGGCAGTAGTAGTGGTAGTGGCAGTAGTAGGAGTAGTAGCAGTGGTAGTAATAATAGTAGAAAGTAGTAGTTGTTGTAGTAGTAGTTGTAATAGTAGTAGTTGTAATAGTAGTAGTAGTTGTTGTAATAGTAGTAGTAGTAGCAGGAGAAGTAGTAGTAGTAGTAGAGGAGGAGGAGAAGCAGTAGCAGTAGTAGTAGTGGTACTAGTAGTAACAGTAGTGGTAGTTGGAGTTGTAGTAGTAGTAGTAGTAATAGTAGTAGTTGAAATAGAAATATTAGGAAAATTAGTTGGAGTAGTAACAGTAGTAGCAATGATAATATTAGTGGTACAAGTAGTAGTTGTAGTACTAGTAGTAGTAGTAGTACTAGTAGTACTCGTAATAGTAGTAGCAGCTGTAGCTGTAGCAGCAGCAGTAGTAGTAGTGCTAGTAGTAGTAGTAGCAGTTATTGTTGTTGTTGTTATTGTAGTAGTAGTAGTCAACGTATTAGTATTTGCAGCAGTAGTAGTAGAAGAAGTAGTAGTGGTAGTAGTAGTATTAGGTAGTAGTAGTAGTAATAGTTGTAGTAGCAGCAGTAGTAGTTGTTGTAGTAGTAGAAGCAACAACAACAATAGTTGTAGCTATAGTAGTAGTAGTAATAGTTGTTGTTGTAGTAGCAGTCATAGTAGGAGTTGTAGTAGCAGTTGAATAGTAGTAGTAATAAAGTATTTGTAGTAGGGGTTGTAGGAGCAGTAGTGGTAATAGTAGTAGTTGTAGTAGGAGTATTAGGAGTAAATGTAGTAGTAGTAATAGTTGTAGTAGTAGTATTATTAATAGCAGTACTTGTAGAAGTATTAGTAGTAGCAGTAGTAGTACTAGTAATACTAGTAACAGTTGTAGTGGTAGATCAGCAGTAGAAGTAGTAGTAAAAGTACAAGCAGTAGTAATAGTTATAGCAATAGTAGTAGTAGTAGTAGTAGTAGTAGATGTTGCTGTAATCGTAGAAATAGTAGTAGTAGTAGCAATAGTAGCAGTTGAAGTGGTAGTTGTAGTAGTAGTGGTATTTCTGGTAGTAGTTGTGGCAGTAGTAGTAGTAGTAGTAGTAGTAGTAGTCGAAGTAGTAGTCGTTGTAATAGTCGTAGTGGTAGGAGCTGCCATAGTAGTAGTAGTAGGATGAGTAGTAGCAGTAGTAGTAGCAGTAGTAGTAGTAGTAGTAGTAGTAGTAATAGTTACTATTGTAGTAGTCATAGTAGGAGTTGTAGTAGCAGTTGAATAGTAGTATTAATAAAGTATTTGTAGTAGGGGTTGTAGGAGTAGTAGTAGTAATAGTAAGAGTTGTAGTAGGAGTATTAGAAGTAAAGGTAGTAGTAGTAATAGTTGTAGTAGTAGTAGTATTAATAGCAGGACTTGTAGAAGTATTTGTAGTAGCAGTAGTAGTACTAGTAATACTAGTAACAGTTGCAGTGGTGGAGCAGCAGTAGAAGTAGTAGTAAAAGTACAAGCAGTAGTAATAGTTTAGTACCAGTAGTAGTAGTAGTAGTAGTAGATGTTGCCATAATCGTAGAAATAGTAGTAGTAGAAGCAATAGTAGCAGTTGAAGTGGTAGTTCTAGTAGCAGTCGTATTTCTGATAGTAGTTATGGTAGTAGTTGTAGTAGTAGTAGTAGTAGTCGAAGTAGTAGGCGTTGTAATAGTCGTAGTGGTAGGAGCTGCCATAGTAGTAGTAGGACGAGTAGTAGTAGTAGTAGTAGTAGTAGTAGTAGTAGTAGTAGTAGATGCAGCAGTAGTAGATGTAGTAGTAGTAGATGTAGTAGTAGTAGTAGTTGTTGTAGTCGTAATAGTAGTAGTAGAAGTAAAGTAGTAGTAGTTGTTGTAGTAGTAGTAGTAGTAGCAATAGTAGATGTAGCAGTAATAGTAGAAGTAGTAGTAGTAGTAGCAGTAGCAATAGTAGCAGTTGAAGTGGTAGTTGTAGTAGCAATGGTATTTCTGGTAGTAGTTGTGGTAGTAGTAGTAGTAGTAGTCAAAGTAGTAAGCGTTGTAATAGTCGTAGTGGTAGGAGCTACCATAGTAGTAGTAGGACGAGTAGTAGTAGAAGTAGTTGTAGTAGTAGTAGATGATGTAGTAGTAGTAGTAGTAGTAGTCGTAATAGTAGTAGTAGAAGTAAAAGTAGTAGTAGTTGTTGTAGCAGTAGTAGTAGTAGCAGTAGTAGATGTAGCAGTAATTGTAGAAGTAGCAGTAGCAGTAGTAGCAGTTGAAGTGGTAGTTGTAGTAGCAGTGGTTTTTGTTGTAGTAGTTATGGTGGTGGTGGTAGTAGTAGTAGTAGTAGTAGTAGTCGAAGTAGTAGTTGTTGTAATAGCAGAAGTAGTGGTAGGAGCTGCCGTAGTAGTAGTAGGAGCAGAGGTTGTTGTACTAGTAGTGTGGTTGTAGTTGTAGTTGTAGTAGTAGTAGTTCAATAGTAGTTGTTGTAGTGGTAGGTGTGGAAGAAGTAGTTGTTGTTGTTGCAAAAGTACTAGTTGTAGTCAAAGTAGTAGTTTTAGTCGTACTATAAGTAGCTGTAGTGGTGGTAGTAGGTAGGAGTAGTTGTAATAGGAGTAATAGTAGTAGGAAAAACATTAGTAGTAGCTAGAGAAGCAGTAGTAGCGGCAGCAGCAGCAGTAGTGATCGTAGTAGTAGTATTAGTTGTTATTGTTGTTGTTGTAGTAGTAGTAGTAGAAGTAGTAGTTGTAGTAGTAGTAGTACTAGTAGTAGTGGTAGTAGTGGAAGCAGCAACAATAGTGGTAGTAATAATATTTCCAGTAGGGGGGTTGTAGGAGTCGTAGTAGTAATAGTAGTAGTTGTAGTTGGAGTATTAGGAGTACTAGTAGTAATAGTAATCGTTGTAGTAATAGTAGAAGTTCTAGAAGTAGTAGTAGTACTTCTACTAGTACTTGTAGTAGTACTTCTAGTTGTAGTAGTAGTAGTACTACTACTACTAGTGCTATTAATACTAGTAGCAGTTGTGGTAGTAGCAACAACAGTAGAAGTAGTACTTGTAGTAGTATTAGTTGTTGTTGTCATAACAGTAATAGTAGTTAATGTAGTAGTCTTAGTAGTAGTTGTAGTGGTAGAATTAGTAGTAGTTGCAGTAGTAGTAGTAGTAGCAGTATTAGTAGTAGTAGTAGCAGCGGTAGTAGTTATAGTAGTAGTAGTAGTGGGAGTAGCAGCAGCAATAACAACAGTAGTAGTAGTAGCAGCTGAAGTTGCAGTGGTAGTAGTAATTATTCTTGTTGTAGTACTAGTAGTCCCTGGAGTAGTAGTAGAAGTAGCAGCAGCAGCAGCAGCAGCAGTAGTAGTAGTAGTAGTAGTAGTAGTGGTGGTGGTGGTGGTGGTGGTGGTGGTGGTGGTGGTGGTATTAGTAGTGGTAGCAGTAGCAGCATTAAATTCAACAGTAGTGGTAATGTCAGTAGTAGTGGTAGTCGTAGTAGGAGTAGTAGCTATTGTAGTAGGAGTGGTAGTAGTAGTAGTAATTGTTGTAGTAGTATCAGTAGTAGTAGTATTGGTATCAATAGTAGTGGTAGTGGTGGTGGTGGTGGTGGTGGTGGTGGTAGTAGTAGTAGTAGTAGTAGTAGTAGTACTAGGAGTAGTTGTATTAGTAGTTGTTGTAGTAGTTGCAGTAGCAGTACTAGTAGTTGCCGTAGTGGTAGTAGTAGCAGAAGTAGTAGTTGTAATATTCATAATATTAGTAGTAGCAGGAGTAGTCGTAGTAGTAGGAGTAGTAGTAGTAGAAGTAGTAGTTATTGACATTGTAGTGGTAGTAGTAGGAGGAGGAGGAGGAGGAGGAGGGATAGTAGTTGTAGTATTAGTAGCAGTAGCAGCGGCAACAACCGTAGTAGTAGTAGTACTAGTAAGAATAAGAGTAGTATTAGTAGTAATAGGAGTTGTAGTAGTAGCAGTTGGAGTAGTGGTAGTAGTCGTAGGAGTAGTAATTGTATTAGTTGTAGAAATTGTTGTAGTCAGAGTAGTAGTAGTTGTAGTAGTAGTTGTTGTAGTGTAGTAGTAGTAATAGCAGTTGTAGCAGTAGAAATAGTACTAGTAGTAGTTGTTGTAGTACATGTAGTAGTAGTACTAGTAGCGGTATTAGTAGTTATAGTAGTATTCATAGTACCAGTTGTAGTAATAGCAGCAACAGTAGAAGTTGTTCTAGAAGTTGTAGTAGTAGAATTTGTTGTTGTTGTTGTAGAAGTAGTAGTACTAATACTCATAGCAATAGTAGTAGCGATCATTGTAGTAATAGTAGTAGTACTTGCAATAGCAGCTGCAGTAGCGATACTTATAAGTGCAGCAGCAGCAGTAGTAGTAATTATAAGTGGAACAGTGGAAGTAGTAGTAGTTGTAGTAGCAGTAGTCGCAACAACTATAGTTGTAGTAGCACTAGTAGTAGTTGTAGTACTTGTCGCTGTAGTAGTAGTAGTAGTAGCAATAACAATAGCAATAGCAGTAGTTGTTGTAGCTATAGTTCTAGTAGTAGTAGAAGTAGTAGTATTAGTACGAGACGTAGCAGCAAAAATAGCAGTAGTAGTATCAATTGTAGTAGTAGCTGTAGTAACACTTGTAGTTGCAGAATCAATAGTAGCAGTAGTAGTACTTATTGAGGTTGTAGTAGTCATAGTAGTAAAAGTAGTTGCTGTCATAGTAGTGGTAGTAGTAGCAGTAGTAGCGGCAGTAGTAGCAGTAGTTGTGGTCGTTGCATCAGTTGTAGTAGCCATAGTAATAGTAGTAGTAGTAGTAGTACTAGCTGCAGAAGTAGTAGTTGTAGGAAAAGAAGCAGAAGTAGCAATAACAAGAGTAGTACTAGTAGTAGCAACAGTGGTAGTAGCTGTAGTTGTATTAGTAGTTGCAGTAGTAGTAGCAATAGTAGTAGCAGGAGTAGTTGCGGTACTAGAATAAGAAGTAACAGTAGTAGTAGTAGTACCAGTTGTAGCCGTAGTAGCAGAAGCAGCAACATGAGTAGACGTAGTAACAGTTAAAGTAGTAGTAGTAGTAGTAGATTTAATAGTAGTAGTAGCAATAGTTGTAGCTGTAGTAGTAGTGGTAGCAGTAGTAGTAGTAGTAGTTTCTATAGTAACAGAAGTAGTAGTTGCAATAGCAATTGGGATTGTAGTAGTAGTTGTTGCTGTAGTTGTAGTTGTAGTAGCATTAGCCATAGTAGTATTAGAAATAGTAGTAGCGGTATTAGTAGTACTTCTGGTGGTTGGAGAAGTAGTGGCAGTACTAGTAGTAGTAGAAGGAGTACTAAAAGTAGTAGTAGAAGTAGTAGTAGTAGTAGTGATAGCAGTAGTAGTAGTAGGAATAGTAGTGGTATTAGTAAAAGTAATAGTTGTTGTAGTAGTAGTTGTTGTAGCAGTAGTATTAGCAGTCATTGCAGTAGTAGTAGTAGTAGTAATCATTGTAGTAGCAGGAGTTGTGGTTGTAGTATTCGTATCAGTAGTAATAGATGTAGTAGTAGTTGTTGTTGTTGTAGTAGTAGTAGTAGTAGAAGTAGTAGTAGTATTGCTAGTAGTAGTAGTAGTAGTAGTAGTAATAGTAGTAGTAGATGTAGTAGTAGTAGTCGTAGTAGTAGTAGTAATAATAGTTGCTGTTGTTGTTGTAGTATCAATAGTTGTAGTATTGGTAGCAGTAGTAGTAGCAATGGTAGTAGTAGGTTAGTAGTAGTAGTAGTAGCAGTAGTAGGAGTAGGTGTAGTAGTAGTAGTCATTGTTGTAATCATCATAGTAGTAGTAGTAACAATAGTAGCAGTAGTAGTAGTTGTAGTAGTAGTAGCAGTAGTAGTTGTAATAGTAGTAGTAGTAATAGCAGTATTAGTTGTAGTTGAGGTACTAGTGGGAGTAGTAGTAGTAGTTGTAGCAGTTGTAGTAGTAGTAGCAGTAGTAGTAGCAGTAGTACGAGTAGCAGCAACAGAAGCAGTAGTTGTAGTAGTAGTAGCAATAGTAATAGTAATTGTCAAAGTAGTAATAGTAGTTGTAGTGGTCGTATAAGCTGTAGCAATAGTTGTGGTAGTAGTAGTAGTTGTAGTAGTACTAATAGCGGTCGTAGTAGTAGTAGAAGTAGTAGTTATAGTTGTGCTAGTAGTATGAGTAGCAGTCATGCTACCTATTGTAGTAGTACTAGTAGCAGTAGTTGTAGTAGTAGTAGTAGTAGTAGTGGTAGTAGTAGTAGTAGTAGTAGTAGGAGAAGTAGTAGAAGTAGTAGTTGAAGTAGTTGCGGTAGTAGTAGTAGTAGTAGTAATAGTGGTAGTATTAGTAGTATTTGTTGTAGCATTAGTCAGAGTAGACGTAGTGGTAGCAGGAGTCGTAGTAGGAGTAGCTATGTAGAAGTAGTGGTAGTAGCAGTAATAATAGCATTAGCAGAAGTAGTGGCAGCAGTAGTAGTATTAATAATTGTGGTAGTAGTAGGAGTTGTTGGAGAAGTAGTAGTACCAGGAGTATAAATAGCTGCGGTGATAGTAGTAGTAGTAGTTGTTGTTGTATGGGTAGTAGTACTTGGAGTAGTAGCAATAATAGCAGTTATAGTAGTAATAGTAGTAGTTGTAGTATTGTAGTAGTCGTAGTAGTAGCAGTAATACTAGTAGAAATAGCAGTAGTAGTAGTATTAGAAGTAGTAGTAGTAATAGTTGTAGTAGTTGTTGTTGTTATAGTAGTAATAGTAGCAGTAGTAGTGGTACTAGTAGTAGTAGTGGAGTAGTAGTAGGAGCAGTAGCAGTAGCAGTAATAGTAGTAATCGTTGTAGTAGTATTAGTCGCAATAGTAGGAGTAGTAGTAGTAGTATTAGTTTTAGTAATAGTTGTAGTAGTGGCAGTAGTAGTGGCAATAGCAGTCGCAACTGTAGTTGTAGTAGCACTAGTAGCAGCAGCAACAACAGTAGAATTATTTTTGTTGTAGTAGTTGTAGTAGTCACTGTCGTATTACTAGTAATAGTAGCAGTAATAGTAGCGGTAGTAGTAGTTGTTAGCTTGGTTGTAGTAGTCGTGGAAGTAGTAGTAGTAGCAATAGTAGCAGTAGCAGTAAATGTAGTAGTAGTAGTAGTAGCAGCAACCGTAGTAGCAGTAGTAGCAGTAGTGGTAGTAGTAGTTGTTGTGGTAGTAGTAGTCATAGTCGTAGTAGTAGCAGGAATAGTAGTTATCAAAGTCATAGTAGCAGTAGCAGTAGTAACAGTAGTTGTAGTTGTATTAGTAGTAGTAGTGGTAATAATTGTTGTAGGAGTAGCAGTTGTGGAAGTAGTTGTAGTAGCAGAAGTAGTAGTAGCAGTATTAGTATTAGTAGTAGCAGCAGTAGTAGTACTACTAACAATATAGTAGAAATAGTAGAAGTAGTAGTAGTTATAGTAGTATTCGTATTAGTAGGAATAGTGGTTGTTGTAATCGTAGTTGCAGTAGTACTAGCAGCAGTAGTTGTTGTAGTAGTAATAGTATTAGTAGTAGTAGTAGGAGGAGGAGGAGGAGGATGAGGAGGAGTAGCAGCAGCAGTAGTAGTAGCTGTAGTCGCAGCAAGTATTGTTGTAGTAGCGCTAGTAGTAGCGACAACAACAACAAACATAGTTGTGTTGTAGTAGTAGTAGTTGTTGATGTAGTGATAGTGGTAGTATAGCAGTAATAGTAGTAGTAGCAGTAATAGTTGCAGTAGTAGTAGTTGTTATTGCTGTAGTTGTAGCAATAGTAGAAGTAGTAGTAGTACTAGTAGCCATAGCAGCAGCAGTAGTGGTAGTAGCAGTAGCAGTAGTGGTACCAATAGTAGCAGTAGTAGTAGCAGCTGCAGTTTTTGTAGTAATAGTACTTGTAGCAGCAAAATCAAAAGTAGCAATATTAGAAGGAATAGTGGTTGTAGTAGTAGCAGTAGTAATGATAGTAGTAGTAGTAGTAGCAATAGTAGCAATCATAGTAGTGGTAGTAGTTGCGGTAGTGTTAGTCGTTCTAGCAGCAGTAATAGTGGTAGTGATGGTAGTAGTTGTAGTAGTAGTACTAGTAGCAGAAGTGGTAGTAGTAGGAAAAGAAGTGGTAGTAGTCATAGCAATCGCAGCAGTAGTAGCAGCAAGAGCAGTAGTAGTAGTATTACTAGTGGTAGTAATAGTTGGATAAGTAATAGTAGCAGCAGTAGTAGCTGTAGATGGAGTAGTAGTAGTAGTAGTCTTTCCAGTAGTAGCAGCAGTAGTAGCAGCAGTAGTAGCAGTAGCAGTTGTAGTAGTAGTTGCTGCAGCAGTAGTATGATTGGAAGTAGTAGTAGTTAAAGTAGTAGTAGTAGTAGTCACAGCGGTAGTCATAGCACTTGTAGCAGTAGTATTTGCAACAGTAGTAGTAGTAGTAGTAGCAGCAACAATAGTAGCGCTAGTAGTAGCACTAGTAGTAGCAAGAGCAACTGGAGCAGTAGTAGTAGTAGTAACAGTAGTAGCACTAGTAGTCGTAATAGTAGCAACACTAGTGGTAGTAGATGTATTAATGGTAGCAGTAGTAGTAGTAACTGTAGAAGTAGGAGTAGAAGTAGTAGTAGTAGTAGTAGTAGTAATAGTAGCAGTGGTAGTAGTAGGAGAAGAAGAAGAAGCAGTAGTTATTCTAGTGGTGGTAGCAGTAATAGTAGCAGTTGTAGTAGTCGCAACAGCAGCAGCATCAGTAATCGTCGTTATTGTAGGAGTGGAATTTTACTAGTTGTAGTAGAGGTAGTAGTAGTAGTAGTACAGGTAGTTGAAGAAGTAGCAGTAGAAGTAGTAGCAGAGCTAGTAGTAGAAGAAGTAGTAGTAGGAGTGGTAGTAGTAGCAGTGGTAGTAGTAGTAGAAGAAGTAGTAATAGTAGTAGTTGCTGTTGTTCTAGTAGTAGTAGTAGTAGTAGTAGCAGCAGTAATAGTTGTAGTTGTTGTTGTAGTAGTAATAGTAGTAGTAGTAGTAGTCATAGTAGCAATAGTTGTAGTAGTAGCAGTAGTAGTTATAGTAGAAATAATAGTAGTAGAAGTTATAGTAGTAGGAGTAGTAGTAGAAGTAGCAGTAGTAGTGGTTGCAGGAGTGGCAATAGTTGAAGTAGTGGTCATAGTTGTGGTAGCAGCTGGAGTAGTAGTAGTGCTAGTAGTAATAGTTGTAGTAGTCGGGTAGTTGCAGGAGCAGTAGTTGTAGTAGAAGTAGCACTAATAGTAGTAGTAAATAGAGTAGTAGTAGCAGCAGTAGTAGTAGTAGAACTAGTAGTAGTCGTATAAGTAGTAGTAGTAGTAGTTGTTGTTCTAGGAGCAGCAGCAATAGAGCTAGTATTGGTTGTATTAGTAGCAGTATTAGTAGCTCTAGTAGTAGTAGTTGTTATTGTAGTAGTAGCATTGGTAGTTGTAGTAGTAGTAGTAGTTGCTGTTGTCGTAGTAGTTGTAGTAGTATTTGTCGTAGTAGTAGCGGTAGTGGTAGTATTATTGGAAGTAGTAGTAGTAGTACGTAGTAGTAGTACTACTACTACTACTAATAGTTGCAGACGTAGTAGCAGTTGTAATAGTATGAGTTGGATTAGGATTCATAGTAGGTGTGGTAGTATTTGAAGTATGGATAGCAATAGTTGAAGGAGTTGTAGTAGCAGTAGCATTTGGAGTACGAGTGGTTGTAGCAGTCATTATTGGAGTAATAGGCATAATAGTAGAAGCTGTATTGGGATTAGGACTGGGAATAGTAGTAGTTATAGTAGTACTAATATTCGTAGTTGTAATAGTATTCATAATAGTAGTAGTACTAGCAGAAGCTCACGGACTAGTTGTAGTTGTAGTAGTAGTAGTCATAGAGTAGCAGTAGAAGGAGTAGTAGTTGTCGAAGTCATAGTCACAGCAGCAGCAGTATCAGTAGTTGTAGTAGTACTAGTGGCAGTGGTAGTAATAGTTATAGGAGTAGTAGCAATGGAAGCAGTTGCAGTAGTGGAAGTAGTAGTACTAGTAGCAGTAGTTGTACTAGTGACAATAGTAGTAGTTGTAGTAGTAGTCGTTGTAATCGTAGTTGCAGTTGTACTAGTAGTTGTAGTAGAAGTAGTAGTAATAGTATTAGTAGTAGTTGTAGTAGGGGTAGTAGTAGTAGCAGTAGCAATAGTGGTAACTGTAGTCGCAATAACTATAGTTGTAGTAGCAGTAGTAGTAGCGGCAACAATAACAAACTTAGTATTGTTGTAGTAGTAGTGGTTGTCGATGTAGTGATAGTGGTAGTAGTAGTAATAGTAGCTGTAGCAGTAGTTGCTGTAGTTGAAGTTGTTGCAATAGTAGAACTAGTAGTAGTAGTAGTAGCGTACCAGCAACTGTTGTGGTAGTAATAGTAGCTGTAGTAGTAGCAGTATTTGCAGTAGTAGTACTTGTATTAGCAGAATCAATAGTAGCAGCAGTTGTAGTAGTAGTAATAGTAATAATTGTAGTAGTATTAGTAGCAGTAGTAGCAATCGTACTAGTGGTAGCAGTAGCAGTAGTAGTTGTAGTAGTGCTAGTCGTTGTAGCAACAGCAGCAGCAGTAGTAGTAATACTAGTAGTTGTAATAGCAGTGCTGGTAGCAGAAGTGGCAGTAGTAGGAAAAGAAGTGGTAGTAGCAGTAGCAGTAGCAGTCTTAGTAGTAGTAATAGTAGTGGTAGTAGTAGTTGGATAAATAGCCGTAGCAGTAGTAGTAGTTGTAGTTGTAGTTGTAGTAGCTATACTAGTAGTAGTAGTTGCAGTAATAGCAGCAATAGCAGCAGTAGTGGTAGTAGTAGCAGTTATTATAGTTGTTGCTACAACAACTGTATGATTAGAAGTAGTAGTAGTTAAAGCAGCAGTAGTAGTACTAGCAGTAGTCGTAGTACTAGTAGCAGTAGTAGTTGTGACAATAGTAATAGTGGTAGTAGTAGCAACAGTAGTAGCGTTAGCTATAGCACTAGAAGTAGTAAGAGCAGCTGGAGCAGGAGTAGTAGTAGTAGTAGTAGCACTAGTAGTCGTAGTAGAAGCAACTAGTAATAGTAGCAGTAGTAGTAGTAATAGTAGCAGTAGTAGTAGTAGTAATAATAGTAGTAGAAGAAGAAGAACCAGTTGTAGTTGTTCTAGTGGTGGTAGTCGTAATACTAGCAGTTGTAGCAGTTGCAGCTGTAGCAGTAGTAGTAGTAATGGCAGTAGGAGTAGTAATAGAAGTAGCAGTAGTAGTAGCAACAGGAGTAGCGGTAGTAGAAGTAGTAGTGGTTATAGTTGCAGTAGCAGTTGGCATAGTAATAGTGCTAGTAGTAATAGTTGTAGTAGTAGTGGTCATCGTTGTAGAAGCAGTAGTTGTAGTAGAAGTTGCACCAGTAGTAGTAGTAGAAGGAGTAGTAGTAGAGTAGTATTTGTAGTAGAACTAGTAATAGTCGTATAAGTAGTAGTAGTAGGACGAGGACGAGGAGGTGGTGGAGGAGGAGTAGTAGAAGTAGTAGAACTAGTAGTAGTGGTTGTAGAAGCAGTAGCAGCAGCTGTAGTATTACAAGTAGTAGGGATAGCAATTGGAGGCGTAGTAGCAGCTGTAGTGTTAGAGATACTATTAGGAGTATGAGCTGGAGTAGGTGTAGGAGTAGTAGTTGTAGTAGTAGCAGCAGTAGTAGTAGTAGTAGCTGTAGCAGTAGTAGTAGTAGTAGTTGTAGTAGTAGTAATAGTAGCTGTAGTAGTAGTAGCAGTAATTGTAGCACTTGTAGGAGTAGAAGTAGTAGTCGTAGTAGTAGTAGGAGTTGTAGTAGTAGTCGGATTAGTAGTAGTAGTAGTAGTAGTAGTAGTAGTAGTAGGAGTAGTAGTAGGAGTAGTAGTGGAAGTAGAAGTAGTAGTAGTGGCAGTAGAAGTGGAAGTAGTAGTAGAATTGGTAGTAGAAGTAGTAGTCATAGTTGTAGAAGTAGTAGTAGCAGCAGTAGTTGCTGTTGTAGAAGTAGTAGTAGTAGTAGTAGTTGTCATAATAGTTGTTGTTGTATTAGTAGTAGTATTAGTAGTAGTAGTAGTGGTAAAAGCAGTAGTTGTAGTATTATTATTATTATTATACCTATTATTATTATTAGTTGTACTAGTAGTAGTAGTTGTTGTAGTAGTAGTTGTAGGAGTAGCACTTGTAGGAGTAGTTGTTGTGGTAGTAGTTGTCGTCATATTTGGAGTTGCATAAGTAGTAGTAGTAGTTGTCGTTGTTGTAATGCTCCTTGTAACCGCAATAGTAGTAGAAGTACTAGAAGTAGTAGTAGCAGTAGTAGGAGTAGTATTTGGAGTAAGAGTAGCAGAGTAATAGTACTAGTAATAGTAGTTGTAAGAGCAGTAGGAGTAGTAGTAGTAATAGTAGTGGGAGCAGCAGTAGAAGTAGTAGTAATGGCAGTAGTAATAGTAGTAGAAGTAGTAATAGTAGTAGTAGTGGAATTAGTACTAGTACAAGTGGTAGAAGGAGTAGTAGTAGTAGTAGTAGTACTAGTAGTAGTAGGGGTAGTAGTTGTAGTAGTAGTCTTAGTAGTAGTAGTAATCATAGTGGAAGTGGTATTAGAAGTAGTAGTAGTAGTAATTGCAGCAGCTGTAATAAAAGTAGTAGTGGTCGTAGTAGTAGCAATAATAGTATTGGAAGTGGTACTAGAAGAAGTAGTAGTAGTAATTGTACTGTAATAAAAGTATCAACAGCAGTAGTAGTAGCAGCAGTAGTATTAGTAGGAGTAGCAAAAGTACTTGTAATAGAAGTACTAGCAATAGTAGTTGTAGCAGAAGTTGTAGTGGTAGTAGTAGTTGTTGTTGTAGTAGAAGCAGTAGTAGTGTAGTATCAGTAGTAGGAGTAGCTATAGTAGTAGTAGTACCAGTAGTAGTCGAAGTAGTAGTAGATGTAGTAGTAGCAGTAGTACTACTAGTAGTAGTGGCCGTATTAGTAGTTGTAGTATTAGTAGCCGCTGCAGTACCGATAAAACTAGAAGTAGTAGTAGCAGCATTAGTAGTAGTAGTATTAATAGTAGCAACAGTAGTAGTAATAATAGTAGTAGTGGGAGTAGTAGTAGTAGCACTCGTAGTAGTAGTAGCAGTAGTAGTAGTAGAAGTAGTAGTAGCAGCCATAGTTGTTGTAGTAGCAGTAGCAGTGGTAGTAGCAGTTAAGTAGTACTAGCAGTTGTAGAAGCAAAAGTAGATGCAATAGTAGTAGTGTAGAAGTAGTAGCAGCAGTAGTAGAGTAGGAGTAGCTGTAGTAGCATTAGTATTTATCACAGTAGCATAAGTAGCAGCAGTAGTAGTAGAGTAGCAGTAGTCGTTGTAGTAGAAGTAGTACCAATAATAGTAATAGTTGAAGTAGTAGTAGTTGTAGTATTAGTGGTTGTGGTGATAGTTGGAATAGTTGTTATTGCAGCAGTAGTAGCAGTAGTAGTAGTTGTTGTAGCATTTATAGCATTCACAACTATAGTAGTAGTAGCAGCAGCAGTACTATTAGTAGTTGTGGCAGTAGTAGCAGCAGTATCAGTAGTGGTAGTTGTCGCAGTCGTAGTTGTAGTCGCAGTAATAGTATTAAGAGTAGTAGTAGTGGTTGTAAAGTAGTAGTTATAGTTGCAGTATTTGTAGAAGCTGTAGTAGTCAGAGTAGCAATAGTAGTAGTAGTAGTAGCAGTAGTAGTTGGAGAAGTAGTACGTGTAGTAGTCATAAGAGAGGCAACAGCAACATTAGCAGCAGCAACACAACAATAGTAGTAATAGTAGTTGAAGTAATAATAGTGCTAGTACTAGTAGTAGTAGTAGTAGCAGCAGTAGTAGTAGTCGTAGTAGTAAGAGTAGTAGTTGTGGTAGTGGTAACAGTAGTAGCAGCAGTAGTACTAGCAGCAGCAGAAGTAGTAGTAGCAGTACAAGTTGTTGTTGTTGTTGTTGTAGTAGTAGTAGTAGTAGTAGCACTAGTAGTAGTAGTAGTAGCAGTAACAGTAGTAGTAGCAGTAGTAGTAGTAGCAAAAGTAGCAGTAGTAGCAGTCACAGCAGCAGCAGCAATAGTAGCAGTAGTAGTAGTCATTGTAGATGTAATAGTAGTTATTGTAACAGTAGAAGTAAAAGAGCAGTAGTAGTAGCAAAAGTGGTAGTAACATTAGCAGCATTATAACGAGTAGAAGTAGTAGTAGCCGCACAAGTAGTAGTAGTAGTAGTAGTAGTAGCAGCTGGAGTAGTAGTAGTAGTAGCAGTATTGTTAGTTGTAGTAGTAGTACTACTAGTACTAATAGTAGTGGGGGAAGCAGCAAAAGTTGTAGTAGTAGAAGTAGTAGTACTTGTTGTAGTAGTAGCAGTAGTTGTTGTAATAGTTATTGTAGTAGCAGTAGTAGTAGCAGTAGTAGTAGCAGCAACAGTAGTAGCAGCAACGGTAGTAGCAGTAGTAGTAGTAGCAGTTGTAGCAGTAGTAGCAGTAGTTGTAGTAGTAGTAGAAGTAGTAGTCGTAGTTTTACCAGTAGTAGCAGTAATAGCTGTAGTGGATGTAGTAGCAGTTGCAGCCATTTTACTGTCATAGTAGTAGTAGTATTAATAGTAGTCTTATAGCAATTCTAGTTATAGCAGTAGTAGTAGTAGCACTAGTAGTACTAATATGAGTTGCATAATAGTAGTAGCCAAAGTAGTAGCAGTAGTAACTGTTGTCGGATAAGTAGTTGTTCTAGCTGAGACAGCAGAGTAGTAGTAGTAGTCTTTTTAGTAGCAGCATTAGTATTAGTAGTAGTAGC
The DNA here is from genome assembly GCA_005019695.1 of Trichopus zeylanicus subsp. travancoricus. Taxonomy (NCBI): domain Eukaryota; kingdom Viridiplantae; phylum Streptophyta; class Magnoliopsida; order Dioscoreales; family Dioscoreaceae; genus Trichopus; species Trichopus zeylanicus. The sequence goes on along the minus strand of RXID01020762.1, from coordinate 33,612 downwards.
AGTAATAGCAACAAGAATAGTAGCAGTAGTAGTAGTCGTTGTAGCAATAGTAGTTGTTGTTGTACTAGTATTATTAGTAGTTACAGTAGTAGTAACAGAAGTAGTAGTCGTAGAAGTAGTAGTATTAGTAGTATTAGTAGTAGTAGTAGTAATTAGAGAGGTAATAGAAGTAGCAACAGTAGCTACAGTAGTAGTAGTAGTGGTAATAGTAGTTGGAGTAATAGTAATACTAGTAGTTGTAATTACAGTAGTAGTAGCAGTAATAGTAGTAGTAGTGGTAGTGGTACTGGTAGTAGTAGCGGTAGTAGTTGTTGTAATTATAGTAGTAGTAGTAGTAGTAGTAGTAGTAATGGTGGTAGTAGTAATGGCAGTATTAGTGGTAGTAGTAGTTGCAGTAGTAGTGGTTATAGTAGTTGTAATCGTCATAGCAGTAGCAGTAGTAGTACTAGTAGTGGTAATAGTAGTAGTTGTAATTGTAGTAGCAGTAGTACCTGTAGTGCTAGTTGTAGTAGTAGCAGAAGCAGTTGTGGTAGTAGTTTTACTCGTAGTTGCAGTAGTAGTAGCAGTAGTAATAGCAGCCATAGTAATAGAAGTATTAATAGCACAAGTAGCAGTAGCAGTAGCAGTCATTGCAGTAGTAGCAGTTCTAGTATTAGAGCTGAAGTAATAGTAGTAGTTGTTGTTGTAGTAGTAGTAGTAATAGTAATAGTAATTGAAGTAGTAGCAATAGTAGTTGTTGTAGTAGTTGTTGTAGCAGTAGTAGCAGTAGTAGTAGTAGCCGTAGTAATAGAAGTAGTAGTAGAAGTAGCTGTAGCATTCATAGTAGTCACAGTAGCCGCAATAGTAACAGAAGTAGTAGTAGTAATAGCGGGAGAAGTAGTAGTTGTAGTAGCAATAGTAGTATGTGTAGGAGAAGGAGTTGTTGTTGTTATTGTGTGAGAAGTGGTTGTTGTAGCAGCTGTAGTAATAGTGGTTGTAATAAGAGTTGTAGGAGTAATAGTTGTTGCAGTAGCAGTTGAAGCTTTAGTAGAAACAGTAGTAGTAATAGCTGGAGTAGCAGTAGCAATATTGGCAGTAGTTACAATTGTTGTAGTAATAGTGTTAGCAGTAGCAGCAACAGCAGTAGTAGTAGAAGTCGTCGAAAGAGTAACAGTGCAGTAGCAGTAGTTGAAATAGTGTTAGTAGTTGTAGTAGTAGTAGTGGTAGTATTAGTAGCAACAACAACAAAAACAGTCGCAGTAGTGGTAGTGTTACCAACAACAACAATGGCAGTTGTCGTATTGGTTTTAGGAGGAGTAGTAGTATTAGTAGCCACAGTAGTAGTAGTAGTAGCAGCCGTAGTGTAGCAGTAGTTATACTGGTAGTTGTCTTAGAAGTAGCATTTGTAGCAGTAGTAGTAGCAAGAGTAGTAGTAGTATCACTAATAGTTGTAGTAGCAATGATAGTAATAGCAGTAGCAGCAGTAGTAGTAGCAGTAGTAGCAATAATAGTAGCAGTAGTAGCGGTAAAAGTAGGAGAAGTAGGAGAAGCTGTAGTAGTAGCAGTAGAAGTAGTCGCATTAGTTGTAATCGTAGTAGTTGTAGTAGTAGGAGAAGTAGTAGGAGTCATAGTTTTAGTGACAGCACTAGCAACAACAACAGCAGCAGCAGCAGTACTTGAAGTGTCATTAGTAGTAGTTGTAGTAGTATTGATAGTAGTAGTTGCAGAAGTAATAGTAATAGCAGCAACAATACGAGAGGCAGTTTTTGTAGTAGTACTACTAGTAATAGTTGTAGTTGTAGCGTTATTAGTAGCAGCAGGAGCAACAGTAGTACTAGTAGTAGTAGTATTAGTAGTAATAGTAGTAGTAGTAGAAGAAGTAGTAGCGAAAGTAACAGTAGTAGCAATTGCAGCAGCAATAGTTGTAGTTGTAGTGGCAGTAGTACTAGTAGTAGTTGTAGTTGAAGTAGTAGGAGAAGCTGTAGAAGCCACAGCAATAGTAGCGTTAGTACTAACAAAGGTAGTAGCAGTAGTAGTGGTGTTAGTATTAGGAGCAGTAGTAGTAATGGTAGTAGTAGTAGTAGTAGTAGTAGTAGTAGTAGTAGTAGTAGTAGTAGTAGCAGTAGTAGTAGTAGTAATAGGAGTTGTAGCAGTGATAGTAGTAGCAGTAGCATTAGATGTAATAGTAGTAGTAGTAGTAGCAGTAATAGTAGCAACATCAACTGTAGTAGCAGTAGCAATAACCATAGTAGTTGTATTGTAGTTGTAGCAGTAGCAGTATTAGAAGTAGTAGTCGTAGTAGTCGCAGTTGTAGTGGAAGCAGATGTAGTAGTAGCAGCAGCAGCAGTAGCAGCAGTAGTAATAATATTGGTAGTTATTGTGGTAGTAGTAACAGAAGTAGTAGTATGAAGAGAAGTTGTTGTAGTAGTAGTAGTTGTAGAAGAAACAGTAGTAGTTGCAGTCTTAGTAGCCATAGCAGTAGTTGCAGCAGCAGTAGTAGCAGTAGTGGTAGCAGTAGTTGCAGTGGTGGTGGTGGTGGTAGTAGTAGTTGCAGTTGTAGCTGTTGCTACAATAGGAGTAGCAATAGCAGTAGTAGTTGTAGCAGTAGTATTAATAGCAGTTTTCATAGCAGCAGCAGTACCATTAGGAGGAGTAGTAGTAGTAGTAGCATAAGAACTAGTTGTAGTAGCAATAGAAGTAGCAATAGTAGTAGTTTCAGTAGTTGGAGCAGTTGTAGAAGCAGTTGTTCTAGTATAAGTAGTGGTAGTTGCTTTAGTAATAGATGTAGCAGTAGCAGTTGTTGTAATAGGTGGAGTAGTAGTTGCAGCAGTAGCAGTACTGAAATTAGTAGTAGTTGTAGTAGTAGCAAAGTGTTAGTAGGAGATGTAGTAGTAGTTGTTATTGTAGGAGGCAAAGCAGTAGTAGTAGCAGTAGCAATAGTAGAAATAGTAGTGGAACATTAGTAGCCGCATTAGTTGTAATAGAAGTTGTGGCAGCAGTAATAGTAGCAGTAGCTGCAGTTGTTATGTTAATAGTATTAGTAGTAGCAGCAGTAGCAATAGTGTTAGAAGTAGTCGTAGAAACAACAACAAGAACAACAACAGTAGTAGTAACAGTAATAATAGTAGTGGTAGTAGTAGTAGTAGTTGCTATAGTAGTATTACTAGGAGTAGCGGTAATAGTATTATTTGCCACAGTAGTAGTAGTACTAGTACTAGTAGTAGTAGCAGCAGCAAAAGCAGCAGTAGTAGTAGTAGCAGTTGCACTAGTTCTTGCAGTAGCAACTGTTGTGGTCTAGTTGTAGCAGCTATTGCTATAGTAGTAGGAGTAGTAGTGGTAGTAGCAGTTCAAGTAGTAGTAGCTATAGCTGTAGTAAGAGCAGGTGCTGTAGCAATAGTAGTAGTAGTAGTAGTAGTAGTCGTCGTAGTAGTAGTAGTCGTCGTTGTCGTAGTAGTAGTAATAGTAGTAGTTGCTGTTGTAGTATTCGTAAGAGAAGTAGATGGAGTAGCAAAATTAGTGGTAGCAGCAGCAATAGGAGCTGCATCAGTCGTAGTAGTTGTTGTTGTAGTAGCAGTCTCAGTAGTTGTAGTAGTAGTTGTCTCGGAAGTATTAGTAGTAGTTCCCATATTAGTAGCAACTGCATCAGTAGTAGTGGAAGTAAAAGTTGCAGTCTAGTATTACTAGCAATAGTAGTAGCAGTAGCATCAGCAATTGTAGTTCTATTAGTAGTGGTAGCGGCAACAACTATAGTAGTATAAGAAATAGCAGTAGTAGTAGTAGAAGTACAAGTTGCAGTAGTCGTCGTCACAGCAATAGTAGCTGTAGTAAAACTAGAAGTAATTATAGTATTAGTAGTAGTGGTTACAGTAGTTCGAGTAGTATTAGAAGTAGCCGTTGTAGCAATAGTTGTAGTAGTTGTAGTAGTAGTAGTAGAAGTATAAGCAATAGTAGCAATAGTAGAAGTACTAGTTGTAGTAGTAGTAGCAGCAATAGTAGTAGTTGTAGGATGAGTTTTAGAAATAGCAGTGGTAGTAGTTGTAGTAATAGTAAAAGTAGTAGCAGTAGTAGTAAGAGTAGTAGTAGCAGCAGTAGCAGTAGTAGTAGTAGCAGTAGTCGAGTAGAAGTAGCAGTAGTAGTAATGTTGTAGTAATAGCAGTAATGGTAGTAGCACTAGTAGTACATGTTGTAGTAGTAGCATTTATGGTAGTAGCAATAGTATTAGCAAGAGTAGTAGCAACAGCAATAGTACTAGTAGAAGTAACAGAAGCAGTTGCAATTGAAGCAGTAGTAGCAGTAGCATTAGCAAGAGTATTAGCGATAGCAGTTGAAGTAGTAATAGCAGTAGTAGTAATAGTAACAGTAGTTGTAGTACTGATAGTAGTGGCATTAGTAGTAGCAGTAATAGTAGTAGTTGTTGTTGTGGGACAAGTAGTAGTACTAATAGAAGTAGTAGCAGTAGTAGTAGCAGTATTAGTAGTGGTAGTAGTAGTAGTAGTAGAAGTAATAGTACTAATGGCAGCAGTAGCTATAGTAGACTAGTTGTAGTAGTATTAGTAGTAGTAGTAGCTGTAGTAGTAGTAATAAGAATAGCGGTAGTAGTAGTAGTAGCAATCATAATAGTAGTAATAGTAGTTGTAGTAGTAGTAGTAGCTTTATTTGTTGCAGCAGCAGCAATAACAGTAATATTAGTAGTAGCGGCAGCAATAGTAGCAGTAGCAGTAGTAGCACTAATAGTAGTAGCAATAAGAGTAGTAGTGGTAGTAGTGCAAAAATTACTTCTACTACTACTGCTACTACTGCTGTTACTACTAATACTACTACTATTACTACCACTACTACTACTTCCGCTACTACTACTATTGCTGCTACTATTACTACTACTGCTACTACTACTACTACCACTGCTACTACTACTGATGCTACTGCTACTACTGCCACTAATGCTACTGCTGCCACTACTACTGATGCTACTGCTCAAACTTCTACTACTGCTACTACTACTGCTACCCCTATTAATACTACTGCTACCACTACTACTGCTACAACTAGTATTACTGCTGCTGCTGCTATTGCTGCAGCAGCTATTTCTTCTACTATTACTTCTTTGATAAATACTACTACTCTGACTGCTAATATTATGACCACTACTAATATTACTTCTACGACAAATACTACTACTACTACTGCTACTACAACTACTATAAGTACTACTACTTCTATAACTACTGCAACTACTACGACTATTGCTATTGCTACAGCGACTACAACAACTACTACTACTACTGCTAATACTGCTACGACTGCGACTGCTAATACTACTATTGCTACTGCTACTACTACTATTACTACCACTACAACTACTTCTCCAACTAATATTACTGTTGCTGCTGAAGCTGCTAATACCCCTATTGTCGGAACTAGTACTACTATTTCTACTACTGCTACTCTTGCTACTACGACCACTACTACTGCTACTAGAAGTACTACTACTACTACTAGTGCTACTGCTACTAGTGCTGCCACTACATCTGCTGCTGCTACTACTACTTCTCCAACAAGTTCTACTACTATTACTACTATTGCTACTACTGCTATAGCTACTATTACTACTACTTCTACTTCTACTTCTACTACTAATGTTACCACTTCGGCTACTACTACTACTACTACTTCTCCTACATCTTCTACTATTGCTACTACGACAACTACTACTACTGCTACTACTACTTCTACTACTTCTACTACTAAAATGACTACTACTGCTACCCCAACTAGTCAAACTACTACCACTACTTTGCTCGCTGCTATAAATGCTACTACTGCGATTATCGCTACCACTACTAGTACTAGTACTATTTCTACAATTGCTACTATCGCTACTACTGCCCATTTTGCGATAGCTATTGTGCTGCAACAACTACTACTGCTACTACTACGTCTGCTGCTGCTATTGCTACTACTACTACAATTTTTGCTACTACTACTTTTACTACTACTACTACTATGACTACTAATACTGCTGCTAGTTCTTCTACTGCAACGGCTATTACTACTACTACTGCTACTTCTCCTACTTCTACGACTAGTGCTACTACCATAACTATTGTTACTACTACCACTACAACAACTAATACTACTACTACAACTGCTATTACGACAACAACTACTGCTGCAACTAGTGCTATGGCTACTCCGACAACTACTCCTACTACTAATACTACTACCACTACTCCTACTACTAATACTACTGCTTCTCTACTACTATTACTATTGCTTCTATTTCTTCTACTACTATAGGTACTATTACTATTACTCCTATTACAACTACTGCTACTATTATTTTTACTAATCATACTCCTACTACAACCACTACTGAAACTGAAACTGCAACTGCTACTCCTACTACTACTGCATTTGCTCCCTGTACCATTGCTACAATTAATACTACTACTACTACTAAAACTATGGCCACTATTGTTGCAATTACTACTTCGGCTACTACTATCGCTACTATTACTACTATTGCTATTACTTCCAATACTACTGTGGCTGTTACAACAACTACTACGACTACTACTCCTACTGCTGTTGCGGCTGCTACTACTACTACTACTACTAACACTACTACTACTACTACTACTTCTTCCACTACAGCTACTACTACCACTGCTACTATTGCTGCTGCTGCAGCTGCTATTACTAATACTACTATTGCTACTGTAACTACTACTTCTACTACTTCTACTACTTCTACTACAACTACTACCACCACTGCTACTGCAGTTACTACTACTACTTCTACAAGTTCTACTATTGCTACTACTGTTGCTACTGCGACTACTACAGTTACTGCTACCTCTGCAACTAGTGCTACTACTACTACTACTGCTACTATAACTACTACAATAGCCACAACAACAACTACTACTATTGCTACCACGGCTGCCATGACTACTACCACTACAACCTCTACTATTACTACTTCTGCTACTATTGCTGCTACTACTACTACTGCTACTACTAATAATAGTACTACTACTACTACTAAAACTAATACTACAACAACTACTACTGCTACTACAGCTATTATCGCTACTACTACTACTTTTGCCACTATAACTACTACTACTTTTTCTACTGCTACTGCTACTGCTACTACTAATACTGTTGCTGCTATTATTACTACTAATAATACTACTACTACCACTACAACAGTTGCTACTATTGCTACTACTACTGCTATTTCTCCTTCTATTATGGCTACTGCTACTACTACTACTCCAACTACTAATACTGCTACTACTACTACTGCTACTACTACTATTACTTCTACAACTGCTACTACTGCAACCTCTGCTGCTGCTACTACTACTAATATAACTACTACATATACTTCTACTACTGCTCCTACTACTAATACTACTGGTACTAGTACAACAATTGTCGCTGCTACTATTACTACTACTACTATTCCTACTAGTTCAGCTACTGCAACTACAACTACAAGTACTCTTGCTACTACTACCACTACTTCAACAACTGCTACTGCAACTGCTACTCCTACTACTACTGCTATTGTTCTTACTACTACTACTACTCCTACTATTACTACTGCTGCTGCTTCTACTACTAGTATGACTGCTGTTGCTACAACTTCTACGAATACTACTCCAACTACTACTTCTATTGCTACTAGAGCTCCCACTACTACTATTGCTACGACAACAACAACTACTACTCCTACTACTGCGTCTACCATTGCCACTACTACTGCAGCTCCTCCTACCACTACTACTATTACCTCAACTACTACTACTAATACTCCAACTATTAAAGTTACTACTACTGCTGCTGCTGTTACTCCTATTACTACAACTATTGCTACTACTGTTGCTACTACTGCAAGAACTACTACTACTTCTGCTGCTGATACTACAACTACTCTGCTACAGCTGCTACTATTGTTGCACTTACTAAACTTCTACTACTACTGCTACCACTATGACTTTTGCTACTACTACTACTACAGAAGCTACGACTGCTACAACTACTACAACTACTACTTCTACTACTACTTCTACTACTAATGCTGCTGCTACTATTACAGCGGCAACTGCTACTAATGCTACTACTACAACTACTGCAACTTGTGCTACAACTGGAACTTCTACTACAACTACAATGACTACTACTTCTACTTCAACTACTGCTACTGCTTCTACTACTACTTCTCCTACTTGTACCACAACTACTACTATAGTACCACCAATACTGTTGGTACTACTAATACAACAACAACAACTACTACCACTACTACTGCTACAATTGCGACTATTACTGCTTCTGCTACAATTACTACTTCAACCACTACTTCTCGTACTACAACAAATACTACTACTACTACCACCACCACCACTACTACTACTACTACTACTACAACTACTCCTACAACAACTACTATTACTAAAAATAATACTGCTACTGTTACAACAACAACAACCACAATGACAATAACAACAATAACAACAACAACAACTACTACTACTACTACTACTACTAGTACTACTACTACTACCACTACTATTACTACTACGGCTACTACTACTACTCTACTACTACTACTACTCATCCTTCTACCACTACTTCTTCAACTACTACAACTATCACTACTTGTACTACTATGGCTACTACTACACAATGACAAAAATTTCTGCAACTACTGATACTACTGCGACTACTACTACTACAGCTACTTCTACAACTACTACTGTTCTACTACTACTTCTGCTACTACTACCACTGCTATTACTATTGCTGCTATTACTACTACTGCTACAACTAATACTACTACTGTGGCTACTAATACTACTGCTACTACTACTTCCATGAGTACTTCTACAGCTACTACTAGTACTGCAACAACTACTACTACTATAGTAGCTGCTGCTACTACTACTATTACTACTGCCACGATTACTATAATTACTACTACTGCCACTACTACTACTACGACTATTGCTACACTAATACTACTGTTGTTGTTGCCGCTATTACTACTATTACTGCTACTCTAATTACTACTACTACTAGTAATACTATAATTGCTGCTACAACAACAACAACTACTACTACAACAATTGCTGCTACTACAACTAGTATTACTACTACAACCATAATTACTGCTACTACTACCGCTACAACAATAACTACTACTACTACTACTTCTCATAAAACAACAAATACTATGACTACGACTACTTCTCCAACTACTGCTAATGTTGCTGCTACTGCTACTGCTACAACTACTGCTATTGCTACTACTACTACTACTACTAAGACTATTTCAACTACAACTACTAGTACCACTACTACCACTACTACTACTACTACTGCTACTGCTTCTGCTACAACTACTACAAGTTGCACTGCAACTAGTACTACTACTACACCGACTGCTGCTGCTGCTACTTCTACTAATATTACTTCTACTGATACTTGTACTTCTATTGCTGCTACTACTAGTGCTATTGCTTCTTCTACAACTACTACTAGTACTATTGCTACTATTTCTTCTACCAGTACTACTTCTGCTGCTACTACTACTACTACTACTTGTGCAATAATTGATACTACTACTACAACAACTACTACTGCCATAACTACTACTTCTAGTAATGCTGCCGGTGCTGCTACTGTTGTTGCTGCAGTTACAACTACAACAACTACTACAACTACTAGTACTACTGCAACTAGTAATGCTGTTGCTGCTACTGTTGCTACTACTACTACTACTGATGCTGCAACTGTTACAACAATTGCCATTGCTCCTACAACTACTAATACAACAACAACTACAACTACAAATGCTACTGCTACTACTACTATTACTACTACAGCTACTAGTAATACTGGAATTACTACTACAGCTACTACTACTACTGCCACATCTACTACTACTATTTCTACTAGTACAGTTGCTACAACTACTGCTACTACAATGACTATTGTTGCTGCTGCTGTGGCTACTACTACTACTACTACAACTGCTACTATTACTGCTTCTGTTACAACTACGACTTCAACTACTACTTCTTATACTACCACAAATACGACTACTACTACTACCACCACCACCACCACCACCACTACTACTACTACTTCTCCTACCACTACTACTTCAGCTACTACAACTACCGTTACTGGTACTACTATGGTTACTAGTACTACAGCGACCAAAATTACTGCGACTACTAATACTACTGCTGCTACTACTACTAGACCTACTCCTACTACTCTGCTACTCCTACTACTACTTCAACTACTACTACTACTTCTGCTACTACTACTACTACTACTACTATTACTACTACTACTACTACTACTACTACTTCTATTGTGGCTGCTAATACTACTGCTACTACTACTACCAACACTAATTTTGCAGCTACTGCTAGTACTGCAACTAATACTACTACTACAATAGCTGCTGCTACTACTACTGCTCCTACTACTACTATTACTACTGCCACAATTGCTACAACTACTACTATTGCCACTACTACTACTACAACTATTGCTACAATAATACTATTGTTGTTGTTGCCGCTACTACTACTACTACTACTACCACTACTACAATTGCTGCTAGTACTACTATAATTGCTACTACTACTACTACAATAATTGTTGTTGCTACTACTATAATTGCTACTACCACTACTACTACTACTACTACAATTACTACTACTATTACTACTACTACATCAACAATAATAACTACTACTATTACTTCACGTACAACAACAAATACTACTATTATGACTACTTCTCCAACTAATACTAATGCAGCCGCTACTACTACTACTACAACTACTGCTATTGCTGCTGCTACTACTACTACTAATAATATTTCAACTACTACTACTATTACTGCTACTACCACTACTACTGCTACTGCTTCTACTACAACTACTACAATTACTACTGCTACTAATACTACTACTACTACTACTCCTACTACAACTAATATTACTTCTATTGATACTTGTACTACTATTACTGCTGCTACTACTGCTACTGCTTCTTCTACAACTACTACTAGTGCTACTGCTACTACTTTTGCAACCAGTAATACTATTGCTGCTGATACTACTACTACTACTACTACTATTACTTGTGCTACAATTACTACTACTACTATTACAACTACTACAACAACAACAACTACTACTACTGCTGTTGCTGCTATTGCTACTACTACTACTTCTAGTAATACTACTGCCACCACTGATGCTGCTGCTGCTACTGCGGCTACTACTATGGATACTACTGCTCCTTCTTCTACTACTTCTACTACTGCTGTTGTTGCTACTACTATGACTACTACTATGACTGATGCTACTACTTCCATTGCAACTATTACTACTACTACTACTGCTGCTGTTGCTACTACTACATCATCTGCTGCTGCCGCTGCTGCCTCTACTTCTTCTACTGCTGATGCTGCTGTTGCAACTACAAGCACAACAACAACAACTACTACTATTACTGCTACTGCTGCAGCTGTTGTTGTTGCTGTAGTTATGACTATAACTACTACTACAACTGGTAGTGCTCCTGCAAAGTATAACAACAGCTATACTTTTGCTACTGTTGCTGCTACTACTACTACTAATACTACAACTGCTACTACTACTTCTGCTACTACTACTACTACAATAACAACAACTACAACAACAAATCCTACTACTACTGTTACTACTACGACTACTAGTAATTCTACTATTACTACTACAACTACTAGTAATTCTACTATTACTACTACAACTACAACTACTACTGCCACAACTACTACACTATTTCAACTAGTACAGCTACTACCGTTACTGTTACTAGTACTACTACTACTACAGTTGCTGCTTCTACTACTACTACTACTACTACTACTACAATTACTTCTACTACTACAACTACTACTACTACTACAACCACCACTACTACTACTACTACTACTACTACTACTACTACCACTACTAATACTATTGCTACTACTGTTGCTGTTGCTGCTACAATAACTACTACTCCTATAACTTCTCCTACAACAACTACTATTGCTACTGGTATTACAACAACAACAACAACAACTACTACTACAGCTACTGCTACTACCACTTTTGCAACTAATGATGCTACTACAACTACTACTACAAATACTGCTACTATTACTACTGCTACTACTACTATAGCTACTCCTACTACTGCAGCTACTACTACAACTACAACTACCATTGCAACTACTATTGCTACCACTTTTGCAACTTATGCTACAACTACAACTACCACTACTAATACTACCGCTGCTACTGCAGCTACTAATACTACTACTCCTAGTACTAGTACTACTACTCCTACTACTACTGCTGCTACAGCCCCTACTACTACTGTTGCTACTACTACGAATATCATGACTACTACTACTACAACCACTACTAATACTACTACTACTCCACCTCCTCCTACTACTACCACTGCTACTACTGCTATTGCCACAACTACTATTACTGCTAGTACTGCTCCAACTCCTACTCCTACTAGTACTCCTACTATTACTTCTTCAACTACAAGTACTACTACAACTACTATAACAACTACTGCTATAGCATTTAATTCTACTACTACTACTCCTACTACCGTTTCTGCTGCTACTACTACTACTACAACTACTACTACTACTGCTACTGCTAATACTAGTACTCTACTTCTCCTACTACTAGTACTACTGTTAGTACTACTACTATAACAACTACTGCTAGTACGACAATAACTTCTTCTGCTACAACTACAAATACCACTACTGCTGCTACTAGTACTACTGCTACTTCCACTATTGCTACGGTTGCTGCTACTCCTGCTACTACTACTACTGCTACTATTATTGCTACAACAAATACTACAATTACTGCAACTACTAGTGCTACTACAATTGCTACTACTACAACCCTTGCTGCTGCTACTACTACTACTACTACAAATTCTACTGCTATGACTACTACTAATACTACTACTACTACTACAACTACAACTGCTACTACTACCAATCATATAACTACAACAATAATTACTATGAGTACAACTACTGCAACTACTTCCACAATGGTTATTACTAGTGCTACAACACCTACTACTACTACTATTACTACTTCTGCTACTACTTCTACTACTACAACCACCACCACCACCACCAATACTATTTCTATTACAACTACTACTACTGCTACTACTACTTCTACTGCTACTCCTACAACTTCTACTATTACTACTCCTACTACAACTACAATAACTATTACTACAGCTGCTACCACTACTACTATTACTACTGTTACAACTACAACAACAACAACAATAACAATAACACCTACTACTACTACTACCTCGGCAATTGCATCTGCTGCTAGTATTAATACCGCTACTATAACAACAACAACAATAATTGCTACTAGTACTACAACAACAACAATAACAACTACTACTGCGACTACAACTTCTACTACTACTTCTACTTCAAGATCTACAACAACAACAACTACTACCACCACCACCACCACCACTACTACTGCTAATACTACCACTCCTACTACTATCACAACAACAACAACTGCTAGTACTTCTGTTACTACTTTTACTACTACTATTATTACTACTACTACTATAACTACTACAACTATTTCTACTCCTAATCTTGAAACAACTCCTAACATTACCTCGGCTACTAGTATTACTACTACAACTACTACTTATTTTTATGATCCAACAACAACAACAACAACAACTACTACTAATACTAATACTACTACCACTACTACTGCTACTAATACTACTACTATTGTCGCTACTACTGCTGCTACTACCTTAACCACTACTAATACGTATATTACTACTACACTAGTACTACAACTACTACTACAAGTATTGCTACTACTCCAACAACTACTACTATTACTACTATTAATACACCAACTACTACTACTACTACAACAACAATAACTAATACTACAAATATTCTTACTTTTACTACTACTACTGTTGCTGCTACTGCTTATGCTACTACTATTACTACTACTACAACTATTTCTACCACAGCTACTGCTACTACTTCTAGTACTCCTGCTTCTACTACAACTACTCCTACTAATACTACTACTACTACTAATTCTACCACTACTTCTTCTACTGCTACTACTGCTATGATTTCTACTACTAGTACTACTACTACTACTACAATTGCTACTGCAGCTACTACTGCTACTGCTACTACTGCTGCCACTACACTACTACTACTATTTCTGTTGCTACTACTTTTGATAATAACATTAATACTACTACCACTACTAAAACCAAAATGGTTGCAGCAGTTGCTGCTACTACTACTGTGACTTCTGCACCTCCTATGACTACTACTACTATTGTTGCTACTATTGCTACTACTACTACTACTACTATTGCTACTACTACTACTACTACTACTACTACTACAACTTCTACTAAAACTACTACAACTACTACTATCGCTCCTTCTACAAATGCTACTACTACTAATACTACTACTACTCCCCTTACTCCTAATGCTACTGCTACTACTATAATTACTACTGCTGCTCTATAATGACTACTACTACTTCTACTACAACTACTGGTGCAATTACTACAACTACTACGACAACTACTACTGCTAGTACTCTCGCTACTATTACTACTACAACTATAATTATTTTTACTAATGATACTCCTGCTAGTATTGCGACTGTTACTACTTTAGCTACTGCTATAGCAATTGCTACTCCTGCTACTACTATTCTGCCTTGACAACAACAACTACTACTCCTATTACTACTGTCACTACTATTACTCCTAGTACTATGACTATTGCTACTACTACATATACTAATATCGCTCCAACTAATACTACTACTACTAGTACTCTCACTGCTACTGCTACTACTACAACTACTACTCCTGCTCGTAATACTTCTACGATTGCAACCACTACTACTGTGGCTCCTGCTATTACACGTACTGCTCCTTCTGCTACTAGTACTACAACCTCTCCTACTACTACGGGTACTCTACTACTTCATCTACTACTACTACCATAGTTTTTATGCCTACTGCTACTACTTCTGCTCCTACTATTACTACTACTGCTACATCTACTATTATTGCTACTACTCCTATAGCTACTACTATAATTACTACTACTACTACTACTTCTACTACTACTACCATTGTTGTTACTCCCACTACCACTACTACTACTCCAACAATTTCTACTACTACTACTACTATTAATTTTGCGACAACTATTGATGCTATTACTACTACTACTACTACTGTTGCTGCTGCTACTACGACTTATGCTACTTCTTCAACTACTACTACAAGTTGTACAACTGCTACTGCTACTACTACTACTGCTGCTACTTCTTCAACTACTACTGTTGCTACTACTGCCACTACGACAACTGCAATTGCTACTACTACTATTACTAATACTGCTACTACCACTACTTCTACTACAACAACTACTGCAACTACCACTGTGACTTCTACAACCATTTTAAACATTAATGCTAATGCTTCTACTACTACTACTACCACTATAACTTCTCCAACTACTAATACTAATGCTACTACAACTACTGTTATTACCACTTCTATGAAAATGACTACTAATACTACTACCATTACTATAGCAACAACTATAGCTACTTCTACTACTACCGCAACTACTACTACCACTACAACTATTGCTATTACTATTGCTAGTGCTGCTATGCCTACTACTACTATTACGACTAATGCTGCTACTACTACTACAATAACTACTGCTACTTCTACTATTATAGCTACTACAGCTATTACAACTATTACACTTACCACTACTACTACTGCTACTACTATTAGTACTATCACTACTGCTACATCTACTAGTGCTACTACAACTACTACTAATACTAGTACTACTACTGCTGCTGCTACTATTACTAGTACTACTGCTACTTTTGCTACTACCGCGACTGCTACTACAACTACTACTCTTGCTACTACTACTATTGCTATCGCTACTATAACTGCTAGTACTATTACTAGTACTAGTACTAGTACTACCACTACAACTACTACTACTCTTGCTACTGCTACTTTCACTACTACTTTTCCTACTACAGCTACTACAATAACTACTACTACTATTGCTACCACTACTACTACTATAGCTATTGCTCCAACTGCGACTACTAGTACAATTGCTGCTACTACTGCTACTACTACTACGACAACTATAGCAACTACTAATACTACTATCGCTGCTGCTACTACAACTACTTCTCCAACTATTATTGCCATAGCTACTACTACTGGTGCTGTAGGAGTTGGAGAAGTAGTAGTATAAGTAGTAGAAGTAGTCATAGTTGTTGTTGTTATTTTTGTAGTAATAGTAGAAGTAGTAGTAGTAGCACAAGTAGCAATAGTAGTAGCAGTAGTAATTGTAGTAGCAGTAGTTGTAGAAGAAGAAGTAGTAGTAGTAGGAGAAGTCACAGAAATAGTAGTAGTAGTAGTAGAAATCGTAGTCGTAGTAGTTGTAGTAGTAGTAGTAGTAGTAGTAGTAATAGTAGGAGTAGTAGTAATATTAGGAGTAGTAGTAGCAGTGGTAGGTGTAGGAGTAGTAGAAGTATAAGTAGTTGTACTAGCAATAGTTGATGGAGTATCAATAGTCGCAGTTGTGGTTATAGTAATAATAGTAGTTAGAGTAGTAGTAGTAGCAGTAGTAGTAGTAGCAGTAGTAGTAGTAATAGTAGTAGTAATAGTAGTAGTAGTAGTAGTAGTAGTAGTAGTAGTAGTAGTAGTAGTAGTAGTAGCAGTGGTGGTGGTGGTGGTGGTAGTAGTAGTAGTAGCCGTAGTAGCAGTATTAGTTTTAGTTGGAGTTGTATTAGTAGTATTAGTAGTAGTAGTAGTAGCTATAGTTGTAGGAGTAGTAGTTATAGTTGTGGTAGAAGAAGTGGTAATAATAGCAGTAGTTATTGGGGCATCATTAGTAAAAATGATTATGGTAGTAGCAATAGTAGCAGGAGTAGTAGTTCTAATAGTAGAAATAGGAGTAGAGGAAATAGTAGCAGTAGATATAGTAGTAGGAATAGTAGTTTTTGTTGTAGCAGTAGTAATAGTTGTAGTAGTAGTTCTAGTACTTGTAGTAGGAGCAGTAGTAGTTGTATTAGTAGTTGTTGTTGTTTTCATAGCCGTAGTAGCAGTTGTAGTAGTAGTAGTAGTAGTTGTAGTTATTGTAGAAGTAGCAGATTAGCAATTGTAGTAGTGATAGCAGTAGCAGCAGCAGGAGGTGTTGAAGTAGTAGCAGTAGCAAAATTAGTTGTGGCAAAAATAATAATAGTAGCAGCAGCAGTAGTAACAGTAGTAGCTGTAGGAACAGTAGCTTTAGTAATAGTAGAAGTAGCAGCAACATCAATAGTAATAGTCATATTAGTAGTAGAAGTAGTAGCAATCATAGCAGTAAAAGTAATTATAGCGATTATACCAACGGTAGTTGTAGTAATGGCAGTAGTAGCAGCTGTAGCAGTAGTATTAGTTGTAGTAGTGGTAGTCGCATTAGTAATAGTACCTGTAGTAGTCATAGTAGAACTAATTATAGGAGCATTATTATTAGTATTAGTAGCACCAGTAGAAGTAGTAGTTGTTATATTAGTAGTAGCAGTAGTAGGAGTAGTAGTAGTTGTAGTAGTAGTGGTAGCAGTAGTAGTAGTTGTAGCGGTAGTAGCAGCTGTACTAGTTGTGATAGTAGTAGTTATTATTATTGTTGTAGTAGTGGCAGTAGTAGTCATAACAGTAGTAATTGTAGTGGTAGATGTTATAGTAGAAGTAATAACAGTAGTAGTAGCAGTAGTAGAAGTAGGTGAAGTAGAAATAGTAGTAGTAGTAGTAGTAGCAATAGTAGCAGCAACAAAAGTAGTTGTAGTAGTCGTAGTTGTAAAAGTAGTAGTGACAGAAATAGTAGTAGTAATGGTAGTGGTTGTAATAGTAGTAGGTATAGGAGTAGTTGTTGTAGTAGTAGTAGTAGAAGTTGTAGTAGCACGAGTTATAGTTGTAATAGCAATAGTGGAAGAAGTAGTAGGGGCAGTAGTAGTAGTCACAGTAGTAGTAGCAATAGTAGCAATAGTGGTAGTAGTAGTAATAGTAGCGACAATAGCAGTAGTAGCAGCAGCAATAGTGGTAGTAGTACTACAAGTAGTAGCTGTAGTAGCAGCAATAACATTAGTAGTAGTATGACCAATAGTAGAAGTAGTAGCAGGAAATCAGTAGTAGTAGCAGCAGTACAGTAGTAGTAGGAGAAGAAGTAGTTGTAGTAGTAGCAGCAGAAGTAATTATACTAGTACTAGGAGGTGTAGCAGTAGTAATAGTCGTAGTAGTAGTATCAGCGGTAGAAGCACTGGCAATAGTTGTATTAATAGTAGTTATTATTGGAGTAATATTCGGAGCTGTAGTAGTTTTAGTTGTTGTAGTAGTCAAAGCAGCTGTAGTAGCATTACTCATAGTAGTAGCTGTAGCATTAGAAATTGTACCAATAGTAGTAACGCTAGATCTAGTTGTAGGAGCAGTAGCGGTAATAGTAATAGGAGTAGTATTAGTAGTAGCCATCTTAGTTGTAGCGGGAGTAGTGGTTGTATTAGTTATAGTAGTAGTGGTTGTTGCAGCAGAAGTAGTAGTAGTAGTAGTAGTAGTAGTAGTAGTAGTAGTAGAAGCAATAGTAGTTATTATTATTGTTGTAGCATCAATAGCAGTAGTAGCAGTAGAAGTAATAGTTGTAGTAGCAATAGTAGGAGTAGTAGTAGAAGTAGTAGTAGTCCTAATGGTAGCAATCATTGCAATATTAGTTATAGGAGGAGTAATAGTAGTAAAAGTAGTAGCAGTAGGAGTATTATTAGTAGTAGTAGTAGTGGTAGTAGTAATACTAGTAGTAGCAATAGTAGCAATAGCAGGAGTAGTATTAGCAGGAGTAGTAGTAGTAGTAGGAGTAGCAGTAGCAGTAGTTGTAGTAGCAGCAGTAGCAGTTAAAATAGCATAAGTAGTAGTAGTAGCCGTAGTAGCCGTAGTAGCAATAGTAGAAGTAGAAACAGTAGTAGCGGTAGCATCGGGGGCAGTTAACAGTAATAGCAGTAGTAGAAGTGCTAGTAGCAGGAGTAGTAGAAGTAGTAGCTGTGGTAGTAGTAGTAGTAGTAGTACTAGCGGTGATAGTAGTAGCAGTAAGTATTGTAGGTGTAGTAGAAGTAGTGGTAGTAGCAGTAGTAGTTATAGTAGCAGTAGCTTTCTGAGGAGGAGGTTTAGTAGTAGAAGAAGTAGCAGTAGTAGTAGCTGTAGTAGTAGCAGCAGTAGTTGCTTTTGAATCAGCGATAGTAGTAGCAGTAGAAGTAGTAGTAGGAGATGTAGAGCAGCAGTAGTACTAGTAGCAGCGGCTGCAACAGTAGTAGTAGTGGTGGTAGTAGTATTAGTAGCTAGAGAAGTAGTTATAGTACTTATAGTTATAGGTGTTGTAGTAGTTGTAGTTGTAGTTGTAGCAGTAGTAGTTGTAGTAGTGGTGGTAGTTGCAGTAGAAGTAGTAGCAGCTGTAGTGGTAGCTGTAGTAGTAAAAGTAGTAGTAGTAGTAGTAGTCGAAGTAGTTGTACTAGTAGTTGTAGTAGTTATATCAGCAGTAGTTGTAGTAGTTATATCAGCAGTAGCTGTAGTAGTAGTAGTAGTAATAGTAGCAGTAGTCGGAGCAGTTGTACCAGTAGTTGTAGTAGTCATATCAGTAGTAGCTGTAGTTGTTGTAGTAGTAGAAGTAGTTGCTATGGTAGCAGCAGTTGTAGTAGTAGTAGCTGTAGTAGCTGTGGCAGTAGTAGCAGAGGTAGCAACAGTAGTAGAAGTAGCAATGGTAGTGGCAGTAGTACTTGTAGTTATAGTAGTAGAAGCAGCAGCAATAGTCATAGCAGAAGTAGTAGTAGTAGCGGTTGTAGTTGTAGTAGCAATAGCAGTAGTAGTAGGAGTAGTAGCAGTAATTTTTTTACTAGCAGTTGTAGTAGTAGAAGCCATTGTAGTAGTAGCAGTTGTAGTAGCAATAATAGTAGTAGTAGTGGTCGCTGCAGTAGCTATAGTAGTGGCAGCAACAGCACCAACAACAATAGTAATTGTAGTAGTACTACTACTAGTAGTTGTAATCGTAGTAGCAGCAATAGCAGCAGCAGCAGCAGTAGTAGTAGTGGCCATAGTAGTAGTAGTAGTAGTATTGTTAGTAGGAGTAGTACTTGTACTAGTAGTAATAGTAGTGGCAGCAGTAGTAGCTATCGTAGTACTAGTAGTAGCAATGGTAGTAGTTGTAGTTGTTGTCGTCGTCGTAGCTACAGTAGTAGTAGTAGCAGCAATAGTAGAAGTAGTAGTTGGAGTAACAGTGGTAGTAGCAATAATAGTATTTGTTGTAGGTATTGTAATAGTAGTAGCAGCTGCAGTGGCTGTAGTAGTAGTACAAGTAGCAAAAGTAGTAGTACCAACAGTAGTAGTAGCAATAGTAGCTGTAGCAGCAGCAATAGCAGTAGTGATATGAGCGGCTGAAGTAGTACCAGTCATAATAGTAGTTTGAGAAGTAGTAGTAGTACCAGTGGTAATAGTTGAAATAGTAGTAGCAGTAGCAGTAGTTGTTGTACTAGTAGTAGTGGCAATAGTTGTTGTTATAGTAGTAGTGGGAGAAGTCATAGTAGTTGTAGTTATTGTTGTTGCAAGAGAAGTAGTATAACTAGTAGCATTAGTTGTAATAGTAGTAGTTGTAGTATTGTTAGTAGTTCTAGCAACAGTAGTAGAAGCAGCAACAGCAGCAGCAGTAGTAGTTGTAGTAGCCATAGTAGTGGTAGTATTTGTAGAAGAGCAGTACTAGCAGTTGTACTAGCAGTAGAAGTAGTTGTAGTAGCCGCAATTGTAGAAGAAGAAGTAGTAGTAGTAGTAATGTCATAGTAATAGTATTAGTAGTAGTAGTAGTAGTAGAAATAGTAATATTTGAAATAGTAGGAGTAGCAGTAGTCGAAGTTGTAGTCGCAGTAGTAGTAGTAGTACAAGTAGTTGTAGCAGGTGCAGTAGTAGTATTAGTAGAAGTAGTAGTAGTAGTAGTATTTGCAGTAGTAGTAGTAATAGGAATGGTAGTCAAACTAGCAGACGTAGCAGTAGCAGCAATTGTTATTGTAGTTATAGGAGTAGTAGCAGCAGTAGTAGTAGCGGTAGTTGTAATAGTAGTCACATGAGTTATAGCAATAGTGGTAGCGGTAGTAGCGGTTGTAGTAGTAGCAATAATAGTATTGCTAGTAGTAGTAGTAGGGCTAGTAGCAATGGTTGCACCTGTAGTAGCAAAAGTGTAGTGTTGTAGTAGTAGTTGAAGTAGTAGTAGCTAAACTAGCAGAAGTTGTTGTAGTAGTAGTAGTAGTCGTCATAGCATAAGTAGTAGGAGTAGTAGTAGCAATATAGGTCATAGAAGTAGCAGTAGCAGTAGCAGTAGTAGTAGTACTAGTAGTAGTGGCAATCATAGTAGTAGTCACAGTAGCAGCAGTAATAGTAGTTGCAGTAGTAGCGACGGTAGTAGAAGTAATCATAGCCATAATAGTAGCAACATTAGTTGTAGTAATAGTAGTAGTAGTAGCTGCTGCATTAATAGCAACAGCAGCAGTAACAATAGTTGTTGTAGAAGTTGTAGAAGGCGTAGCAGTAGTTGTACGAGTTATTATTGTCGTAGTCGTAGTCGTAGTTTTAAAAGTAGCAATTGTCGTAGTAGTATTAGACTTAGTACATGTAGGAGGAGTAGCAATAGCAGTAGCAGTAATAGTTGTAGTAGTAATAGTAGCAGTAGTTGTAGTAGTTGTAGCAGCAGCAACATCGACAATAGCAGCAGCTGTAGTAGTACTAGTAGCTATAGTAGTGGTAGCAGTAGTAGTGGTGGTGGTGGTGGTAGTAGTAGTAGTAGCTTTATTTACTATAGTAGTAGTAGCAGTAGTCGTAGTTGCAGCAGTAGTAACAATAGCAGTGGTAGTAGCAGTAGTAGCAGTAGCAGTAGTAATAGTCATAGCAGGAGTAGAAGCACTAGTAGTTGTAGTCGTAGTACTAGAATAATACTACAAGCAGTAGAGGACTAGTAGTAGTAGTAGCAGCAGCAATAGTAGCCGTATTAGTAGTAGTAGTGGTTGTTATTATCGTTGTTGTTGGAGTAGTAGTAGTATTAGAAAGAGAAGTAATAGTAGCAGTAGAAGCAGAAGTGGTTGCAGTAGTAGTAGAAGTCTCAGCAATAGCAGTAGTAGTTGTTGTATTAGTGGTAGTAGTAGCAGTAGTAGTACTAGTTGTAGCTGTAGTAGCAGTAGTAGCAACAGTAGTAGTAGCTAAGTCAGCAGTAGCAGTAGTAGCCATAATAGTTGTTGTAGTAGTAGTAGCAATTGTAGCTGTAATAGTAATATTAGTTGTAGTAGTTGTTGTGGTAGTAGTAGTAATGATAATAGTATTCGCAGTAGCAGTAGGAACATCGGTAGTAATAGTAGGAGTAGTAGAAGTAGTAGCAGTAGGAGTAGTAGTAGTGTACTAGTATTAGTAGTAGCAGCAATTATAGTAAAAGCAATAGTAACAGCGACAACAACAATAGTAGCAGTAGTGGCATTAGAAGTAGCGGCAACAATGATAACAAATGTAGTAGTAGTAGCAATAGATGTAGCAGAAGTAGAAGTATTAGTAGTAGAATTAGTAGTAGCAGTAGTAGCAGCCGTAGCAGTAGTTGAAGTCATAGTACTAGTCTTAATAGTAGTAGCCGTAGCAGCCGTTGTACCAACAGTAGTACCAATAGTAGTTGCAATACTAGGAGAAGTTGTAGTAGTTGTTATTTTAGGAGGAGTAGCAGTTGTTATTGTTGTTGTCGTAGTAGTTGTATTGGTAGTACTAGTAGTAGTTGTAGCATTAATAGTAGTAGTTGTAGTAGTAACAGTTGTAGAAATAGCACTAGAAGTAGAAGCAATATTAGAAGTAGTTGAAGCGATAGTAGGAGTAGTAGCAGTATTAGTAATAATAGTATTAGCAATAGCAGCTATAGCAGAAGTAGTAGTGGTTGTTGTAATAGTAGTGGAAGTTAAAGCCGCAGTTGCAGTGGTAGTAGCTACAGTTATAGTAGTAGAAGTAGCAGTGGTAGTAGTTGTAGATGTAGTAGAAGCAGCAGCAGCGTAGTAGCAGTAGTGGTAGCAACAGTAGTAGTAGTAGTAGTAGGAGAAGTAGTAGTAGTTGTTGTAGCAGTAGTAATACCAGAAGTAGAGTAGCAACAGTTGTTTTAGTAGTAGTAATGGTAGTAGTATTATTTGTGAAAGTAGTAGTAGCTGCAGTAGCAACACAAGGAGTGGAAGTATTAGTAGTACTACTAATAGTAATAAAAGTACTAGTAGCAGCAGTAGTAGTAGTAGGAGGAGGAGGAGTAGCGGCAATAGTAGTT
The DNA here is from genome assembly GCA_005019695.1 of Trichopus zeylanicus subsp. travancoricus. Lineage (NCBI taxonomy): Eukaryota > Viridiplantae > Streptophyta > Magnoliopsida > Dioscoreales > Dioscoreaceae > Trichopus > Trichopus zeylanicus. Next base: position 10,094 of record RXID01020762.1, on the reverse strand, counting down.
GTAGTAGTAGTAGTTGTAGTAGTAGTAGTAGTAGTAGTAGCAGTAGTAGAAGCCTGCATAGTAGAAGCAATAGTAGTTGTAGGATTAGTGGTAGTAGCAGTAGCCGCAATAGTAGTAGTAGCAGTAGTTGTTGTAGTAGTAGTAGTAGTAGAAGTAGCGGTAGTATTTCAAGTAGCAGTAGTGGTTGTAGTAGTAGTAGTAATAGAAGTAGTAGTAGTAATGGTAGTAGCAGTAGTTGCGGTGGTAATAGTAGTAGTAGTAGAATTAGTTGTAGTAGTAATAGCAGCAATTGTAGAAGTAGTAGTAGAACTCTTAGTACTAGCAACAGTAGTCGTAGTAGCAGTAGTAGCAGTCTAGGAGAAGTCATAGTAGTAGTTGTTGTTGTAGGTGTTATAGTAGTAGTAATAATTATCATAATAGTAGTAGTAGTAGTAGAAATAGTAGAAGTAGCAATAGCAGTGGAAGCAGTGGTAAAAGTAGTCATAGTAATAGTAATAGCAGTAGCAGCTGTAGCAGAAGTACAGGCAGCCGCAATAGTATTAGAAGCAGTAGTAGTGGCACTAGTTGTGGCTGTAGTAGCAATAGTAGAAGCAGTAGTAGCAGTAGTAGCTGTAATAGTAGTTGTAGAATTGGAGTAGCAGTTACAATAGTAGTAGTTGTTGCAGCGGTAGTAGTAATAGCAGTAATAGTAGATGTATTAGAAGTGGTAAACATAGTAGTAGTAGTATTCGTTATAGTAGTAGCAGCAGCAACAGTAGTAGTAGCAGTAGTGGTAGTAGTTGTATTAGTTTTAGTAGTAATAGTAAGAGTAGTAGTTGTTGTAGTAGTCGTAGTAGTAGCAGTATTTGCTGTAATAGTAGTACTAGTACTAGTAGTAGCTGTAGTAGCAGTAGTAGCAAGAACAGTAGTATTAGTAGTAGTAGCAGTAGCAATATTAGCCATAGTAGTTCCAATAGTACAAGTTCTAGTAGTAGTTGTGGTATTAGTAGTAGAAGTAGCTATCATAGTAGTAGTAGTAGCAGTAGTTGTGGTAGTGGTAATAGTAGTAGTAGTAGCAACAATATTAGTAGTTGTAGTAGTAGTTTTAGCAGCAGAACTAGCAGCAGTGGTAATATTATCAGTAGCAAAACTATTTGCAGTGGTAGTAGTAGTAGTAGTAGCAATAGTAACACTTGTCGCAGTAGTAGCAATAGCAGCAGTAGCTATTGTAATAGAAGTATTAGTATTATTAGTAGTGGTAGTAGAAGAAGTAGAAGCAGAAGTACTACTGGTAGTAGTTGCAGTTGCAGCAATTGCAGCGGTAGCAGTTGTAGTAGCAGAAGTAATACTACTAGTAGTAGGAGTAGCAGTAGTAGCAATTGTATTAGTGGTAGTAGTAGTAGCAGTAGTAGCAGTAGCAGTAGTATTAGTAGTACGAGAAGTAGTTATGGTTGCAGTAGCAGAACCAAGGGTAGTAGTAGTAGCAATCGCAGTTCTAGCAGTAGACGCAACAATAGTAGTAGTAGTAGTAGTAGTAGTAGTAGTAGTAGTAGTAGTAGTAGTAGTAGTAGTAGTAGTAGTAGTAGTAGTAGTAGTAGTAGTAGTGGTAGTAGTATAGTAGTAGTAGTAGTCAGTAGAAGTAGTAGTAGTAGTAAGTAATAGCGAGTGGCAGAAGAAGAAGTATAGTAATAGTAGTAGTGGTAGCAGTAGTTATAGTAGTAAAAGTAGTAGGATCAATAGTAGTAATAAGAGAAGTAGTATTAGTTGTTAAGATAAGAGAATTAGTTTTAGTAGTAGTATTGATTGTTGTATCGATAGTAGTAATAGTACTAGTAGTAGTAGTGGTAGTAGTAGTAGTAGAAGTAGCAGTAGCGTTTGAAGCAGTAGTAGCTGTAGTAGTGGTATTAGTAGTAGTAGTAGTAGTAGCAATAGAAGCGGTTGTAGCTGTAGTAGCAGTAATAGTATTTTTAGTAGCCGCAGTAGTTGTTGTGGTAGCAGTAGAAGTACAAGTAGTTATTGTAGTAGTAGTAGTAGAAATAGCAGCAATAGCAGTAGTAGTTGTTGTTGTTATTGTTGTTGTGTTAGTAGTAGGAGTGTAGTAGTAGCAGTACTAATAGTAGCAAATGTAATAGGAGTAGTAGTAGTAGTTATAGTAGCAGTAGTAGCAAAAATAGTACTAGTAGTCGTAGTGGTAGCCATTTTAGTAGCAGTAGTTGTTGCAGTTGTTGTTGTATTAAGAGTCATAGTTGTAGTATTAGTTGAAGCAATTGTAGTAGTGGTGGTAGTAGTAGTAGTAGAAGTAGTTGTAGCAGCAATAGTAGCAGCTATGGTAACAGTAGAAATAGAGGTAGTAGTGGCAGTAGTAGCAGTGGTAGTACTAGTAGAAATAGGTGTAGTAGTAGCTGTAGTAGTAATAGTAGTAGTGGTGCGGTAGTACGGGTCGTAGTTTAAATAGAAGTATTAGTAGTAGTAACAATCGCAATTGTAGTAGTAGCTATAGAATTAGGAGTAGGGGAAGTTGTAGTAGTAGTAGTAGTAGTCGCAGCAGCAGCAGTAGTAGCAGAAGCGATAGTAGTAGTTGTGGTAGTCGTTGTAGTAGTAGTAGTCATAGTTGTAGTAATAGTAGTCATAATTGTTGTTGTTGTAGTAGTAGTAGTTGTTGTTATATACTAGTAGTAGCGGCAACAGTACAAGTAGTAGTAGTCGTAGTAGTAACATCACTAGTTGTAGTGGTCATAGTAGTAGTGGTAGTAACAACTATAGTAGCAGAACTAGTTGCAGTAATAGTAGCGGTAGTAGTATTGTGAAATAGTAGTAGTAGGAGGAGGAGGAGTAGTAGTAGTAACAATAGTTGGAGGAGTAGCAGCAATAGTAGTAGCAGTAGTTGTATTCGTAGTAGTCGTGGTGGGCAAAGTGGCCATAGTAAAAGTAGAAGTAGTAGCAATCGCAACAATAGGAGTAGTAGCAGGAGCAGTCGTAGTTGGTGTTGTAACAGTAGCAGTACTAGTAGTAGTAGCAGTTGTAGTTGGTGTAGTATTCGAGGTAGTAGTAGTAGTAGCAATAGTAGTAGAAGCAGCATTAGTAGTTGTTGTTGTTGTAGTGGCAGTAACAGTAGTAGTTGTTGTTGTACTTAGTAGTAGTACTAGTTTCAGTAGCAATAGTAGTAGTAGTGTTGCTGTTGTAGTAATAGTAGTAGTAGTACTAGTAGTAATAGTAGTAGAAGTAGTAGCAAAAGTAGTAGTAGTAGAAGCCATAGTGGCAGCAGTAATAGTAGAAGTTGTGATAGTAGTAGTAGTAGTAATGGTAGTAATAGTAGTAGAAGTAGTAGCAGAAGTAGTAGTAGTAGAAGTAGTAGTCGCAGCGGCAGCAGCAGTAGTAGTTGTTGTTGTATTATTATTATTATTATTATTATTATTGGTAGTAGTAGTCGAAGTAGAAGTAGTAGTAGTATTAGTAGTAGTAGTAGTAGTAGTAGTAGGACTAGTAGTAGCAATAGTAGTAACAGTAGCAGTACTAGGAGTAAAAGTACTAGTAGTGTAGAGGTGTAATAATAGTAGTATTAGCAGTAGTAGTAGTAGTAGTAGTAGTAATAGTAGTGTGAGTTGCAGTACCAGTAGTAGTAGTAATAGTAGTGTGAGTTGCAGTACCAGTAGCAGTAGTTGCAGTAGTAGTACAATTGGTATTAGTAGTGATAGCAATAGTTGTATCATTAGCACTTGTAGTAGTAGCAGTAGTTGTTGTGGTAGTATTTGTAGTAGTAGTAGGAGTAGTAGTTGTAGCAATAGTTTTTGCAGTAGAAGTTGTAGTAGTAGTAGCAGTAGCTATTGCGACAATAGTTGTAGCAATAGAAAAAGAATTAGCTGGAGTAGAAGCAGCGGTTGTAGCAGCAGTTATTATCGTATTGCTACTTGTTGTAGTAGGTGTAGTCAAAGTAATACTAGTAGTAGTAGTAGTAGTAGTAGAGGCAGTAGTAGTGGTTGTAACAGTAGCATTGCTAGTACTAGCGGTAATAGTAAGAGTAGTAGCAGTTGTAGCAATAGTAGTAGAAGTAGAAGTAGTAGTAGTTGTTGTTATCGTTGTTGTTGTAGAAAAAGTCATCGTAGTAGCACGAGTGTAGTGGTAGTAGTAGTCGCAAAAGAAGTAGTAGTAGTAGTAGTTGTTGTTGTAGTAGTATAGTTGTAGTAGTAGTAGTAGTAGTAATAGTAGCAGCAGTAATAGTAGTAATAGTAGAAGTAGTAGGAGTGTAAGCAATAGTTGCTGTAGTGGGAGTGTTAGCGATAGTAGCTATTGTACGAGTAGTAGTATAGTAGTAGTAGTAGTAGTAGCAATAGTAGTTGTAATAGTAGTAGAAATATTAGCAATAGTAGCAGTAGTAGTAGTAGTTGTAGTCGGAGTAGTAGTAGTAGCAGTAGTAGCGGTAGTAGTATGAGTAGTAGTTGTAGCAGTAATAGAAGTAATAGTAGTGGTCATAATATTAGTAGCGTAGTAGGAGTCGTAGTTGCAGTAGGTGTGGTAGGAGTAGTAGCAGTTATTGTCGGAGTCATAGTAGTGGTCGTAGTGGTAGTAGGAGGAGGAAGATTAGTAGTAGTAGTCGTACAGCAGTAGTAGGATGAGTTGAAGTAGTAGTAGTAGCAGCAAGGGTAGTTGTAGCAGTAGCAGCTGTAGTAGTAGCAGCAGTAGTTGTGGTAGCAGTACTAGTAGTAGCAGTAATAGTAATAGCAGAAGCAGAAGTAGTTGTAGTAGTAGATGAAGTAGTAGAAACAGCTGTGGTAGTAGTAGTAATAGTAGTAGTAGAAGCAGTTGTAGTAGTTATAGTTGTAGCATTAGTAATACTAGTGGTAAAAGTAGGATTAGTAGAAGTAGTAGCAGTAGTAGTCGTAATTGCAACTAGAGCAACAGCAGTTGTGGTAGTAGTAGTGGCAGGTGTAGTAGTAGTAGGAGTAGTAGTAATAGTAGTAATAACTGTAGTAGTGGTAGTAGCTACAATATCATTAGTAGTAGTAGTACCAGTTGCTGTCGAAGCCATGTAGTGTAGTGGGAGGAGTAGTTGGAGTAGTAATAGTTATGGTGGTCGTAGTATTTCTAATAAGTTGTAGTACTAATAAGTAATAGTAGTAGCGATAGTCGTAGTAGTAATAAGTAGTAGTAGTGGTAGCAATAGTCGTAGTTAGTGGTAGTAGTAATAGTGGGAGGAGTAGTAGTAGGTAGTATTAGCAGTTGTCATTGTTGTTGTGAGTAATAGTAGTAGCAGCAGTAGTTATTGTAGTAGTAGGAGTAATAGCAGCGACAGTGGTAGGAGTAGTAGTTGTTGTAGTAGTAGTAGTGGTAGTAGCAACAGCAGCAGCGATAATAGTAGCATTAGTAGTAATAGTAGTAGTTATAGTTGTAGTTGCAGTAGCAGCAATAGTAGCTATAGTGGTAGTAGTAGTAGATGCAGTAGCAGCAGTTGTAGCAGTAGCAGTGTAAGTAGTAGTAGTAATAGTGGAAGTAGCAGAAGTAGTTGTAGTAGTATTAGCAAAAGTAGTGGTAGTAGTACTAGTGTTGTTGTAGTAGTAGTTGTTGTGGTAGTTGTAGTTGTAGTAGTAGCAGCAGCAGTAGTAGCAATAGTAGTAGAAGCAGCAGTCGTAGTAGTAGTAATAGTCGTAGTAGCAGCAGCAGTAGTAGTAGTTATAGCCATGATAGTACCAATTGTCATAGTAGCAATAGTGGTAGTCTTAGTAGTAGCAGTAGTAGTGGTAGTAGTAGCAGTAGTAGTGGTAGCGGTACTAGTCGTAGCAATAATAGTACTAGCACAAGCCATAGTACTAGCAGCAATATTAGCAGAATTAGTAGTAGCTACTACTGTAGTAGTGGTAGTTGCTAGAGCAGTAGCAATTGTAGTAGCAGTATTAGTAGTATTAAGAGTAGTTGTTGTTATAATTGTTGCAGTAGTAGTAGAAGTAGTTGCAGTGGTAGTAGTAGTAGCGGCAGTAGTAGTAGTAGCAATTGTAGTAGTACTAGCAGGAGTAGTAGTCGTAATGGTAGTAGTAGGAGAAGTAGTAGTAGTAGCAGTTGTAATAGAAGTAGAAGTAGTAGTGCAATGTTAGTAGTTAGTTGTAGTAGTTGTAGAAGTAGTAGAAGAAGTAGAAGAAACAGTAGTAGTAGTAGTAGTAGTAGTAGTAGTGTGAGAGGTAGTTGTAGTAGCAGTTATAGTCGTAGTAGTAATAGTAGTAGCATTAATAACAGTAGTAGTAGTAGAAGGAGTAACAGTAACGGAAGTAGTAGTAGTGGTAGTAGTGGTAGTAGAAGTAGTAGTAATAGTGGTAGTAGTAGTAGTAGTAGGAATAGCTTTTTGTAGTAATAGAAGAAGTTGAAGTAGTAGTAGTAGTAGTAGTAGTGGAAGTAATAGCAGTACTAGCAGTTGTAGTAGTAGTAATAATAGTAGTAGAAGTCGTAGCTATAGTGGTAGTAGTAGTAATAGTAGTATAAGATGTAGTCAGAGAAGTGGTCATAACAATAGTAGTAGTAATAGAAGCAGCAGCAGTAGTAAGAGTAGTAGTTGTCGTAGCATTTGCAGAGGGAGAAGTTGTAGTAGCAGCAGCAATAGTAATAGTAGCATTAGCAGTAGTATTGGTTGTTGTAGTAGTAGGAGTACTAGTGGTAGTCGCAATAGTAGTCATTGTAGTAGTAGTAGTAGTAGTAGTTACAAAGGTAGTAACAGTGCAGTAGTAGCGGTCATGGCAGTAATAGTAGTAGTAGTAGCAGCAGTAGTAGTAGTAGCGTTGCACTTGTAAGATGGGAAGTAGCAGCTGTAGTAGTAGTAGTAGCGCTAGTAGCAGTGGCAGTAGGAGTAGTTGTAGTAGTAGCAGTAGTCGTAGTTGTGATAGTAGTAGCTGCAGTAGCCATAGTAGTAGTAGTGGTGGTGGTAGTAGTAGTGGTGGTGGTGGTAGTAGTAGTACTTGGAGTAGTTGTTGTGGTAGAGGTAGTAGTAGCAGTAGCCGTACTAGTAGTAGTAGTTGTGGTAGCAATAGTTGTAGGTGGAGAAATAGTAGTAGTACTATCAGTAGTAGTAGTATTAGGAGTAGTAATAATAGTAGTTGTTGTAGTAATAGAAGCAGAAGGAGTAGCAGCAGCAGTAGTTTTTGTATATTAGCTGCGACAGTAGTAGTAGTAGAAGTAGTTGTTGCAATAATAGTTGTTGCAATAATAGTTGTATTAGCAGTACCAACAGTAGTAGTAGTAGTTGTAGTAGAAGTAGTGGTTGGAGCAGGAATAATTGAAGTCACAGTTCTAGTAGGAGTAGTAGTTGTAGTTGCGAGAGTAGTACCAATAGTAGTAGTGGTAGTAGTAATAGAAGTAGTAAAAGTAGCAAAAGTAGTGGTAGTAGTAGCAGCAGTAGCAGTAGGAGCAATAGTATTTGTTGCAGGAGTAGTACTTGTAGTAGTAATAGTAGTAGTAAAAATAGTAGCAGTTGAAGCAGTAATTGTAGTAGCAGTAGTAGTAGCAGTAGCAGTAGTAGTAATACGAGTAGTAATATTAGCAACAACATCTATAGTAGCAACGATAGCAGTAGTAATTGTAGTAGTGGTAGTATTGGTAGTAGTTGCTACAGCAGTACTAGTATTAGAGTAGTGGTTGCTGTTGTAGCAGTAGTAGGACCAATAGAATTAATGGTAGTATTAGTAGTAGTTGCTACATGAGTACTAATAGTAGGACTAGTGGTTGCAGTTGTAGCAGTAGTAGTACCAACATAAGTAGTGGTAATAGTAGTAGTAGTAATAGCAGCTGCAATAGTATTAGTATTAGTAGTAATAGCAATAGCAGCAATAATAATAGCTGTAGTAGTAGTAGTAGTAGTAGTAGTAGAAGCAATAGTAGTAGTAGTAGTAGCATCAATAGTCATAGTAGTAGCAGTATTAGTAGTAGCAGTAGTAGTAATAATAGTAGTAATAGCAGTATTAGTAATTGTAGTAGCAGTAGAAGCAATATTAGTAGTAGCAGTAGTAGTAGTAGTGCTAGTAGTAGTAGTCATACTAGTAATAGTAGCAGTAGCAATAGTAGTTGTAGTAGTCATAATAGTAGTCATAGTAGATCAACTAGTTGTTGTTGTAGTAGTGGTAATAGTACTAGAGGTAGTAGTAGTGGTGGTGGGGGTTATGGAAGTTGTAGTTGAAGCAATAGTAATAGTAGTAGTAGTTGTAGTAGTAGTAGTAATAGTACTACTACTACTACTACTACTAGAAGTAATACTAGTTGTAGTAGTAGCCATAGTAGTTGTAGTAGTGTAGCAGCAGTACTAGTCGATGAAGTAGTTATAGTCATAGTTGTAGTAGTTATAGTCAGAGTTATATTAGCAATAGTAGCAGCAGTAGTAGTAGTAAGTAGTAATAATAATAGCAGTAGTAGTGGTAGTAGTAGTAGAAGTGGTAGGTGTGTTAGCAATAGTAGCAGTAGTAGTTGGAGTAGTAGTATGGTAATAATACTAGTAGCAGTAGTCGTTGTTATAGTGGTATAAATAGTAGTAATAGTAGTATTAGTCATAGTAGTAGTAGTAGTGTAGTAGAAGTAGTAACAGTGGTATTAGGAGTAGTAGTAGTAGTAGTAGTGGAAGTAGTAGTTGTAGTCATAGTAGCAGTAGTTGTAGAAGTAGCAATGGTAGTAGGAGTGGTAGTAGTAGTTGTTGTAGTTGTTGTAGTCGTAGTAGTCATAGTGGAAGTAGTAGCATGAGTTGTTGTAGTAGTAGTAGTCGTAGAGTATTAGTAGTAAGGGTAGATGTAGCAATAGTAGCAGTAGTAGTTGTCGTTGTAGCAGTAGTAGTAGTAACAATAGTAGCAGCATAGTAGTTGTAGCAGTACTAGTAGTAGCAGTGACAGTAGTAGAACTATTAGGAGTAGCAGCAGTACTGCGGTATTAGTAGTTGCAATTGCTGTAGTATCTATAGTAGCAGGAGCAGTAGCGGTAGTAGTAGCAGTAGGAGCAGTAGTAAGAGTTATGGTTTTAGTAATTGTTGTACTAGTAGAAGCGATAGCAATAGCGGCAGTAGTAGCAGTAGCAATAGCATTATTAGTAGTAGCAGTTGCAATATTAGTAGTATTAGAAGTAGCAAAAGCAATTATAGTAGTAGTAGGAGTAGTAGTAGTAGTTGTTGTTGTTATAGTAGTAGTTGTAATAGTTGGAGGAGGAGGAGGAGGAGTAGTAGTAGTGGTGGTGGTGGTAGTAGTAGTAGGACTAAGAGTGGCAGTAGTAGTAGTAGGAGTAGGAATAGTAGTAGTAGTAGTAGGAGCTGTAGTAGTAGCAATAGTTGTAGTAGTAGTAGTAGAAGTGGTAGTAATCGCAATTTAAGTTGTAGCAGCAACAGTTGTAGTAGTTGTTTTAGCCGACTCAATTGTAGCCATAACAGTGTGATTGGCAGCAGTCGCAACCGTAGTGGTACTAGTTGTGGTAGTAGTAGTAGTAGTAGTAGTAGTAGTAGTAGTAGTAGTAGTAATTTTTGCCATTGGAGTAGCTATAGCGAAAGTAGTAGTAATTGTAGTTGTTGCAAAAGTAGTAGTAGTATTACTAGAAGTAGTGGCAGTAGGAGTTGTAGTGGTAGTAGTTGGAGGAGGAGTTAGAGTACTAGTAGTAGTTGGAGAACTAGTTATAGTAGTAGTGTAGTAGTAGTAGTAGTAGAAGTAATATTAGTAGTAGTAGTAATAGCAGTAGTAATAGTTGTAAAAGTAGTAGTAACAATAGCAATAGTAGTAGTAGTAGTAATATTATGAGTAGTAGTTGTAGTAGGAGTTGTAGTAGTAGCAGTAGTAGTAGTAGTAGTAGTAGTAATAGTAGCAGCAGCAGCAGCAGCAGCAACAGCAATATGAGTAGCAATTCCAGTAGGAGTCGTAGTAGTAGTAGTAGTAGTAGCAGTAGGAGTAGTACTAGCAGCAACGATAATTGTTGTAGTAGTTGTAGTAGCTATAGTAGTAGTAGCAGTCCTAGTAGTAGGAGTAGTAGTAGTGATCGTAGCATTAGTAGCAGTGGCAATAGTGGTAGTAGTAGTAGTAGTAGCAATAGTAGCAGTAGAAGTAGAAGTAGGAGGTGGAGGTGCAGTAGTAGTGGTAGTGGTAGTAACAGTAGCAGTAGCTGTAGTAGTCGTAGTA